>JAOXJP010225864.1:0-11595 GCA_025762735.1 Platanus orientalis | reverse complement strand
GTCCCAATGGTACTTTTAACTGAGTTTAGGGTTTGTCTTGTAATGGTGCTTTTTGAACTGTAATAAGGTACTTGGACTAATTCATTTGCGATTGGAACATCTGGAAAGACCTCCTTGAGAATGCCTAACCTCCTAGGATCCAGGTTTACTTTTCCTAAGTCATGGGTGCTTAGAGTCTTAATGCCTAAAAATTGTTATGCTACCCTTATACTTTCACATAACCTGAGTCAAAATTTGGGTGCTGACAGTAGGCCTACCACCTATCTACTCAATGTCAAACAATCGGAGGGAGAGTTGTTAGGAGACTACGTCTCCTACTTCAACCAAGAAGTGATGTAGGTAGACAACACTGATGAGAAGGTGGTGCTCACTACCTTCATAGGTGGGTTGCTGCCAACAAAGTTCTTATTCTCTCTTTCCAAATCCTCTTTGAGCAACATGGTTAAGCTGATGCTTTAAGCCTAAAAGCACATGAATGTCAAGGATGAGATGGCAGTAAGGAGAGACCAGGGAAATGAACATCGAGAGTTGTCAAAGAGAAAAAGGGACGAATGACCAAAAGTTGTGTAAGGCGAAGCAAGAACGAGGAAAACTGTTGACCGAGTGATAAGACTGAGGGAGGCATGTGCACCCGTTCGATGAACATAGGTTTATTCCTTGCTCAAGTCACCCCTCGAACTGGTATTTATGTATGTGCAAGATGACCCATCCTTAAAATGGCCCAAGAAGCTCAAGACCCCCCATAGGAATTATTATTGATTCCATCGAGACCATAACCATAACATATAGGATTGTGTTGACCTAAAGGATCAGATAGAAGTACTCATCTGATAAGGCAGGCTGAGGCATTTTATAGTGGGCCACCCCTGGACATCGCTAGGGGCAGAGGAGGAGGTACTGAGCCAAAAGAATCTTGAATCTGAACCACTATGAAAGATAAAAGTCATTATCGGAGGATCTATAGGAGGTGGAGAATCAAAATTGGCTTGAAAAGCACATGCACAGGTGATGAGGGCATCGCAAGGGGAGGTCTACTTGACTGGCATACCCTGGAAGTGCCTTTGAACTAGTCAACAAGATATCATGTTCACAGAAGAATATTCTCGAGGAAGGCAGTACCCTCATGATTATGCCATACTGGTCACATTGGTTATAACAAACCACCGAACCAAAAGGATACTCATAGACAACGACAGTTCAACAGACATCCTATACCTGTTTGCCTTCCAGCATATGGGAATTGGAAAAGACAAGCTCCAACCGATAGTAGTGCCTTTGGTAGGATTCACTGGAGACAAATTAGACCTTGCGTGAATCATTACACTCCTAATGACAACTAGGGTCATTCCTTGCCAAGTGACCAAGGCAGTTAATTTCTTGGTTGTCTATTATGCCGCAGCATATAATACCATCATCGACAAACCGACACTAAACAAAATAAAGGCGATTACTTCTACCTATCATTTGTTAATGTGCTTCCCGACTGAGGAGAGAGTTAGAGAGGTTAAAGGTGACCAAACAGCCACCCAAGAGTGTTATATGGCGTCTCTAAAGGGGAAAGATACAAAGGAGGCCCTCGCCTTCGATGATGTGGAGGGTAGAGATAAAGTCCAGCTGAAGCAGGCCAAGCCCACGGAGGATCTAGGGGAGCTAAACATCGATCTTGATAAATTGAAATAGGTCATTCAAGTTGGAAAGATGGTCTCAAAATTACTCATGCTCCGCTTATAGAAACTCCTGAGGATCTACATGGACGCTTTCGCATGGACACCTTCACATGGACACATGCAAACATAATAAGAATTAACCCGAGGGGGATCACACATAGGTTAAGTGTTGACCCTTCAGCGAGGCCTATCAAACATAATAAAAGAACTTTTGCCATCGATAGAAACCAAGCTATTGCTGAAGAAGTGGATAAATTGTTAAAAGAAAGGTTCATACGAGAAGTCAACTACCCCGACTCGATCACCAATGTGGTGTTGGTCAAGAAAAACAATGGTAAGTTTTTCCCTTCAAGCTAGTCCTAGACTTCTTCCAATGTAGTCTCGTTGCCCTTCAGCTTGTCCTCCATCTTGGTAAGTTTCCTCACCAGCGCCCACCGCTCAGAATCGACCTCAGACAACTTTTTCTAAGCTCACTGTTATAAGCATCAGTGGTAAGCTGACAACTCGAGAGAACTACAACATTCGTCAACACCTACAAGAAGGGACACTAAGTAATAGATAATAGAATAATGTTAGTAACCAAATTGATGAACAGAAATAAGCATTTTACCTTCTTGATGTCAAAGAAGGTGCTCCTCACCAGGACACTTGTACTGTTGACCTTGAGGCTCCCCATGTCGTTGTCAAAAAGCACCGAGTGGAGGTGAGTGACCACCTAATCTTCATCGACAAACAGAGAAGGGGGAGCCCTCTCCTTCCCCTTAGAAGAAGACCCCCCTGGGATGAAAAAAGGAAGGTCGTCGATGCACTCGTCCAACGTAGGAGCAGTCTCCAATGCCGCTTCTAAGTCGACAAACGAGGGAGGGGGTAGGATGACCGAAGGGGCAACTGTAGAAGGAACTATGCTCGATCGGTCCTTCTCAGTTGAATGGTTATGGGTGAACTTTGGCTTCTTATGTGAGTTGTTGGCTACAACCCTCAAGGAAACCCTCACCAAGGAAGCCTTTGGTAGTCTAGCAGACATATCTACAAAAAGAGAGAAGTAGAAGAGTTAAAAGAAAAAAAGGAGATGAATGATGATGATGATGAAATAAGGAATGAACGAGATGAAGAATGGAGAACGACCTGGTTGATCGACAGGTGAGGCAGATGGCCCAGAGGAAGGAATTTTAGGGCCAAATAGGTAAGAAGAGAGCGATTCAAGGTTTATAAGTGGTGAGTAATCTTGAACCGGATGAGCAAAATCATGTTCTAACCTCGTAAGTTCAGCCTCGGATATCGGACACTAGGCCAAGGCTACAAAAATAATGAAGGTTAGACCAACCAAATGGAAAATGAGTAAGGAAAACTACGACAACAGAGAGTTACCTTCTCTACACGGCTCTCCCGATATCTTGGGAACTGTGTGGACTCAATCGATAGGCGACTCCCATGGGAAAGACTCTAATCCATCCCCAGATGCAAAGAAAATTTTCTTTTTCCAACCCCTATTCGAAGTTGGAAGACCCGAGATTAATGCTCGTTCAGGTCCAAGCAGTAAAGTACCACCACCTGGAATGCATCTCCACCACCTTATAGTAGTAGAGAAATTTGAGGATGGTGAGGTGGTCCTAACCGCCACTACATGTAGGCCATAACACCATGTAGGTGATCAAAATCCTCCACCCGTTAGGTATAATTTTCCCTAGGGATAGACGAAGGTAGGTGAGGAGTTGACGAACGAATAGAGGGATATGAAAATGCAGACTGGCTTCCAGAGTCTACTAAAAAATTGAAACCTCGTTCGGAAGATAAGAAAAGGCCCACTAGTTAAAAGCGGGTACCCTTAGTTGACCGACTCTGGGATTTGGTAGAGATGATGCAAATCCCTGAGCTAGGACTTCGACAGAGTCAAAAGGATACACTCTGTGGTGTATGGCTCACCAGCGAAACGAGATCATCTAGTAGGCCTCAAGGGTTAAGTCAAGTTAGGAGAATCTTCTCTGACCAGATTCTTGTTTAAGGGCATGACAGATAGGGAAGAATCATATGAAGTATCCATACGACCGAGGGCATATATAACTTCGACTAAGGGACCTAGTATTTCTAAGACCTATTTCAAAATGTGATTCAAGAAGGGAGATTTAAACCCCAAGATACTCAAGTCAGGAAAATGCTGACGAGTGGGAAGGTAGTAGCAAAAATGAGTTAAATGAAAATCGAAGGGAGCCCCGGTAGGATCCAGGGTTAGGCTCTAAGGATAGGTGAAGACTGGTGAATGGTAACATAGCCACGACATGTAAAGGGGAGGGAAGAAGATGATGCAGGGATACGACGAGCTAAAGGAACGATGATACTAAGATAAATCAAAAAAAGGGAGGAGAATCACATAAAGGGAAATGGTAAGATAAAAAAATACCTCTCAATGACTGCCTCGGCTAATGAATTCCTAAGCACGATACTTACGCGAGCAGAGCAAATAACTCAAACTCAACTTTGAAAAATGATCACAAAAAGTTAGAAGACTCAAAAAAGGGGGAAGGGCATTCCTTTATAGGATCCTCAGGTAACCCCTGACCATCGGATCACCTACACCCTCCCCCACCGTGGGATAAAGGTGTGATTCGAGGAAACACGACAGTTGATGTAACGTGTCTTATCATCATTAACAGCACGGGGCTCAAGAAAAGAGGGAGTTGAAGAGTCGATAAACCAATCATCTTGGATGATCCGTTAGATTCCCAAGGTCTGTTCGGGTCAATGGAGCAGGGAATGGGGGGGTAGGTGATGATGAGGAATTTGGGCCTAAGAGGACCGAGCCTATTAACTAAGCAAACCATCCTGGTCAAACCAACCTACCAGCTTGTCAGGTGATCCCCCCGGTTTAATTTGTCGGTCGCACATACCAAGCATTCCATCAATGATAGGATAATATGAGCATCAGGTCAACCAATTTGGGGGGATGCTACAAGTCTGGTAATCAAATACACACGAGACGACTGCTTTATCGAGGAATAACAAGCCACCCATGGATAGGTGACTGACATATTACTGTCCATGATCACTGAGCCGACCGAGATGACCAGTAATATGATGACTGACCTGCCTGACCAATGTAATTACAAAGCTGATCGAGTGATAAGTGCCGACAGCAATCATGATGAAAAGACAGTTGCAAGACGTAGATGATGCATGAGGACAACCAATATAATGATGACACGTGTATTACTCACCCACATTCCTCTAACTAACTTAAGGAATATTCCTGATAGGAACATCACACTGGAACGGAGCCTGTAGAAGGGGACCATGCATAGCTACCAGAGAAAATCCACATATAGAGGGGGGAACTTTAAAGAAGAAGGTATGTACAAATGTAACACAGAGTAAAACCAAAAAGATTTTAACCTCCGATCACTGACTTGACCATCGGAGAGGTGTAGGACACCGATGCCGTTCTCTGTCTTGGTGCAGGTGGGATCTGTGAGCAAGACTCCAGATCGAGGGTGATCCAAAGGACCATCATGGTGAGTCAGAACGTGACGTCATCACGCACTATATTTTTTCATTAAAGCAAATAAACTTCCAAAGGAGAAGATACATCAACAACCATAGGCATTTCAAACCATTTAGGTGGGGGAGGGGGAGGGAGTGGGGAGCCAAGAAGCCAGATTATTAACCTACAGTCCATGCTTGGCAAATACATAGAAGATCTCTTTCCATAGATAAAGGAAATTTCCATGAGACAATTGGCCAAGTGATTACAATCTTTGATAAAGCATCTAACAAACCAAGGGCTCTTAGCTAGATCGTCATTCAAGAAGAGGTAATGACTTCTTACGAGTCACTTCCAAGGATATTTTTTTCAGTGTCAATGCTGGCCATTATCAAACAAAGGAGAAGTGCTTGACATTCAAAGGCAAGAGTGGAGAACAAAAAACGAAACTCTGCTAGAGCAAAGAAGAGACTATTCGCTTCATTTCTAAGAATCATACCCACGCCAACTTTAGCCTTAGTCGAGAGAGTAACCCCATCAAAATTGACTTTAGTAATGCATTCAACTAGAGGATCCCATTTGGATAGTTCAGCGAGAGCATTCTCCTCATGCAACCTGATCTTAGGGGCTTTCACCTCTTTGATCAACGTAAAAGAAGAAGACACAACTTTAAAGATATTGAACTAATCATTGGCACAAAGGGAAGAGTTTCAATTTTTCCATATATTCCATCTAAATATGGCTACAATAGATATCAACTTAACCACCTATTTTTTGTTATGACCATTCATATTTAAGCATATCTTAATCTATTCAAAGAAGGAAACTGAGCTGTCTTCAATAGTTCTTAAGGTGAGAGAAGAAGCAAACCGAACATAGCAACAAAGCAACATTTGACTAGGCAATACATGGTGGACCCAACATCTTCTTTCCACAAAGGGCATAATGGGTCCACATTGATGTTCATTCTCAATATATTTTCTTCAACTGATAGGAAAGTTCTGCAAGCATAGCAAAGGAAGTGTTTGATGAGTATGGACCAAGAAGGAGGCCAATGGTTGAAAACCTTATAAACTATCACGATTCTATGCGATGGCAGTCCAGGTGGATGATTGAGATCCTCTAATTCTATGGGAGTTTATAGCCTGAAGAGTTGCTTGATTCGATTTTTACTATAGAAGACGAAAAGTATTTTGAAAAATTATTTCTTGTAAGTGCTCCTTATAGAGAATCATTTAAAATTAATTATGATTCAATATTTTGGAATTCAGAAGACTCAAGTACAAAGTCATCATCTTTGCATATTTGTTGTAATCCTCTCTATGATGATTAAGGTATTATTTTTGATAAATCTATAAATGATGATGATAGTATTATCCTTGATAAGCCGACATACAATGATGATGTATTTGATGGATTATCGGAGATGAAGTATCAGATTTCTATCAATACAATGAGAGTTGCTAATGACAATTATTTTTGCCATGCCGTGAACCCAACCCAACATAAACCGATTCGGCAATGAATCTGATTCAGGTCAGGACATTGGGGGTTTCAATCTTTTCATATCTCCCATATCAATGTCATGTATAAAATTTTTCCCTTTTTGCTTTTATTTATAATTCCTTTTTCTTTGTTTCCTATCTTAAATAAGACAACGTTGGATTTAACAATCAATCAAAAAGTAGCGGAAGCATAAACATTCATAATTATTTCTTTCAATCATTCAAACTGTGTACACAACAGAAATAGTACATTTATCTCTTATCCATATTCATGTAATAATAGTCAATTATATCAATTAAACGAAAGCTTCACAGTTCTATACATTCCATTCAATATCCTAAAATGAACCATGACTAGCTCATAGGATATATATTCAGTCCACAAATCTAAAATAATTACGATGTTCTTTTAAAGAATTATAATGCATAAAAAACATGTGTTTCCCCTCTTTATCCTTCATCGGTTCTGCTCATTCTGGAAATAAATTCTCTTCATCTGGTGGTGTTATCAATTTGGGTGAGCTTGATGGGTTTAATAAATATACATACAAACTATACCAATATAAGAGTCTAAATGATGATACATAATTCGAAACATAGTTTTCATGTAAACATTTCATATTATAAACATGGTTAATAATTCAAAAATCAATGAAAACTATCAATGATAATTCAATTCATGGAAAATAATTACAGAGAGAGTCAAATGCCATGAATTATAACAATAAAGACTTAATGGCTCGATAGAGATAACAATATCTCTTTTACCTATTGGTTATAATATAGTTCAATGGTTCAAATAGAAAAATATAGTAATTCAATTTACCATTGTTATGACCCAATAAAAGGTTCCAAAACAATGTTCAAAGGGTTCGATCAATATTCAGAGAGGTTCAAAGATTCAAATTCAATAAACAGTTCAATCGCTATTGTTACGACTCAGTGAGATGTCACAAAACATTATTCAAAGGGGTTCAATGAATCAATACAATAATCAAATATCAATTTTCATTGTTGCAACTTAATGGAAGGTCTCATATGGATTACCGATGTGCTTCTTTATAACTTACCATTGGCGCAACCTAATGGCAAGTCCCAATTTTTTTTCATTGTTGTGACCCAATGGATGGTCACGTATCATCCCCTTATTGCAACCCAAGGGTAGGTCCCAAATAGTTTTACCATTGTTGCAACCCAATGGCAGGTCCTAAATATATTTTCATTGTTGCGACCAAATGGAAGGTCCCAAATGGTTCAATTATGTTCAATAAGTTCAATAGTTTAATGGTGTTCAAAATGGTTCAATAATTCAATCATATTCAAAATGGTTAATAGTTCAATAATATTCAAAATGGTTCAATGGTACAATAATACCCAAAAGGCTTCAATGGGTCAAATAATACCAATAAGTTAATAATGAGGCTCTCATGATTTATGGAAAAAATGCTAAGATTCAGTGTCAATTTAACTCTTTTCACTATATGTGGTTTGATTAATGGCCCTTAAATCAATTCAATGTGTATTTGATAATTCACATAATTCATCGTGTTAGTCAATAATCAATTTATCAAAACAGAACATTCACATTAAGTTCAATCAAATGGAGCAATTCTAGCTTGATAGTGGTCATAACTCGATCAATAATCAAAATCTCAAACCATGAGATAATTCCATATGTTCCAATCATTAAATTATTCAAACTTCAGATTTAATCGTTCAAAATTCATGTCTATATCATCTAAGATTAATCAAATCAAAGGAAATTAGAATTTTATAATTCAAATGATCTTTTATCACATGAAATCTTCAATTATTTCAAAGGAAATCAAAATTTTCACACAAATCATCATCTATCATAATCCATATGTGAAACTAGAGGTTCAATCGTACTTGGATTCAACAATAATCACTTTTTTATGTTCAATTTCATACTAACTCAAAGGATTTCACATTTTCTTATAGAATTTCTATGTGATTCATATGGATCAGTCATGTTACAATCAATATTAGAAGTCTCATTGGGATTCACATTAAATCAATCATAGATGTATGTCAATTACATATTCAAACATAAGGATTCATAGGCAACTTCATGGATCTTTCAATAAAATCAAAAATAAGTTGAAAAACATCCATAGAATCAAATAAACAATGGTTCATAATAGATATCCAATAGAAAATGATGGATCTATCAAAGGATGAGCATTAGAGATCTAAATCTCTCATGAATTCAATTAAACAAAGATTTCACCATGAAAATTCAATAGAAATAATAGATCAATCATAGAATAGAGAAGAGGGAAGGTGCATAATTAACATGTATACTTCAATCTTTCTAGATCCCCTTTCCTTTTTCTAGGCTTACTCCTCCAAAATTACTCAAATTCAAAAATCTCTACAATATATGTAGTGACTCACAATGGAAATCAAGAACTGTCATAGATTTTACAAAGAATTGCTCAATCGACCATGGATGAGCTAAAACCTAATAAAGGTTCTTCTTCCTCTTTTCTCCCAATTTCTCTCATTGTTTTTATCTTTCCTCATTATGGTCCTTTGTACCCAAATGAGACAATAAAAGGGATTTAGGTCGTCACAAGTGTGTCCCATGTAAGTTGGAGATAAAATTATGTATGGCACAAATCCCAAGATAATTTTGTAACTATGGTGATTAATCATGAAACTTGGTGATCTATCATTGGGTTAGCAATCGATCACCATGGTGATTAATCACAAGTTTAGTGCACGGGCTTCAAGTTTTTGTTTCTGGGTGTCATTCTAAGCATGATTGATCACCAACTTTGGTGATTGATCATGGCCTTGGTGATCAATCACCAAGGTCATATCCTGAATTTTTGTTTTTTGGTCTCCAAAGTCAAATCCAATTTGCCGAAAGGTTTTCCAATGTTTCTTAAACCAGGATATGCCCTCTAAAACAATGAAGTTTGCCCTCATATTCAAGGTACAAGGGTTCTCTAATTATTATCTGATTTTGGATCCGAATTCTATAGAGCTTACCTAAAATGGATGCATGGTGTTACATACTCCACCTTATAAAAATTTAGTCCCTGAATTTATAGTATGCCTTAGTCTTGGAATAGATATGGATACTTCATATTCTCCCTCCTAGGTGGCTTCTTCAACTTCATGATTGTTCCATAAAGATTTCACATAGGAAATGGTTTTGTTGTAAAGTACCAATTCTTTTCTATCAAGAATATGTATTCGTTTCTCTTCATAGGATAAGTCTCCCTATAGTTATAGCTGTGCATAGCTCAACACATGGGATGGGTCTCACTTGTATTTTTACAACATCAAAACATGGAAAACATTGTGCATATAAAATAATTCCAGAGATAGAGCCAATTCATAAGCCAAAACTCCAACCCTCTTTAAGATCCCAAATGGTCCTATGTGCTGTGGTTCCCATTTTCCTTTTCTACCAAGCCTTGTTACACTTCTCATCAGGGATACCTTCAAAAATACAAAATCTCTGACCTCGAATTCCAATTCCATACTTTTTTGTTTATATAACTCTTTTGTCTACTTTGTACTATCAACAATCTATCTCGAATCAGCCTAATCTATTTCATAGTTACCTACCCATACCAAATCTAGTCCTAACATTTTCTGTTCACCAACTTGTTCCTAACAAATGGGAGACCTACATCTCCTTCCATACATGGCTTTAAATGGAGCCATTTGTATGCTAGCTATATAGCTATTATTGTATGCAAACTCAATCAATGGAAGATGAGTGTCCCAACTATCCTTTAGATCCATTATATAACTCCTCAATATATCATTCAAGGTTTGTATGGTTCTTTTAGATTGTCCATCGGTTTATGGATGGAAGGTTGTGCTAAATCTCAACTTGGTCCCCATAGCTTGTTTCAAGTTACGCCAAAACCTAAAAGTAAATTGTGGGTCTCTATCTGAAACAATTGAAAGGAACACCATGTAATCTCAAAATCTCATCCACATATAATTGAGCTAATTTATCCATTAAGTAAGTGATTCAGATCAGTAAGAAATGACTAGATTTTGTCAACCTGTCTAACATCACCCATATCCAGTCAAGTCCATTTGTTTTCTTTGGCAAACAAGTCATAAAATCCATTGCAATATGTTCCCATTTCCATACTGATATGTCAAGCGGTTGTAGTTATTTAGCTGGATTTTGGTATTTTTCTTTCACCAATTGACAAACTAGACACTTATATACAAATGCCACAATCTTTCTTTTCATATTATTCCACTAATGTCTTTTTTAGATCCCTATACATGGTTCCACATGGCTAGGCAATGTAAGAGGCTCCATGCTCTTCTTCAATCACTTCCCTTTTAAGTACATAACATCTGGTTTACACAATCGGCTTCCAAATTGAAGAACACTATTATTATCAACCATAAAATCCATTCTCTTTCCATCCTTTGTCTCTTCCATGATTTTCAGCAGTAAAGGATTTGTACGTTGAGCTTCCATGATTTTCTCGATGATTGATGGTTGAACTCTCAAATTTTCTAGAAGTATCTTAGCTTTATCCATTTGGAATTCAACCTTCATGCTCTTTAATTTATTCATCAATTGAGACTTTCCAGTTATTACGCATGCCAAGATTCTGGATGAACCTATTGTCGTGTCTGTTACTCTAGAAGGTGACAAAGTATTATCATATTAGGATGAGTAAAAGGCACTCCTTGGGACTCACGAGGAGATTTTGCAGGCTCTCAACAAGAAAATCTATAAAGGTCGGTTGACCAGGTTTGTTGAGGTTTCCCTATTCACACCAAGATAGGTTTGTTGTCAATAGTGGATTGATGTATAACACTTGTTCTCATCCTAAGGAATAGGCATATACCTTTGGGGATGTTGGAAATATGTGTCCTAACAAAGCCATTCACATAAAATAAAAGCATGATTAATTAATAATAACTATTTATTCTA
>JAOXJP010225863.1:0-11595 GCA_025762735.1 Platanus orientalis | reverse complement strand
AATTTTTGGAAGAGAGGGGGGGGGGGGGAGGGAGGGTTTTTACATTATCAGGGCCAACGAATGCCTATCAATTAGCGGAGGAAAGAGAAAGTTGGCTGTCTTGCATGAATCCAAAACGAGATACATGGCTTTCTTGGCCGCCGAGCATGAACCAAAAGGCAAACATTTGGCGTGCGAAGTTTTTTTTTCGTTTCTTTTCTTATGTATAGATCTCGATTTATCATTGATAATAGGAGATTTATGTCAATCCAACTGAGCATACAACCCACCTACCGACCCCACAGAGGGAAAGAGAGATTTCCATTCGTCCCAGAAAAAAATAATGGGCCGGGCTCTGATTAATAATCAATGCACCTGGGTCCTTTTAACCTCAGATGGGGCCAGGCTTTTCCCATGCACCGTAAGCTGTGTTGGTAGTCAAGGCAGGAGGTGGGCTAGCGTACGTCATACCACCGCCCACTCCAATTTTAGGCTCTTTTCAGATAAGAGTCACTAAAGGTTCTGGACAACCCAGAACAAAACATGATTATCAGTATCTTATGAAGATAATAATTAATAAAAAAAAAAGGAGCAGATGTGTGTCCAGGACACCAGGGAACGTCATATGGAATCAAATGGGTGGAAATTGGAAATTTCATCTAACTCCTACTTATTCTATTCCAAATGACATCCCCTGGTGTCTTGGACACCAAATCCTGGACAGAATATTTATTTTTCTGATAGAGAAGACAAAGCTTTGAGAAACTAAACCAAATAGTCAGCTGCAACAGATTTTGCTGTAGCTTTTTGAAACGTGACCAAAAAAAAAAAAAAAAAAATTCACAAAAAGACAAAAGCGACAACTTAAATTGCGTGGAAGCTATTCGTGTGGCTGGGCTCCCCTACCAACTCCCTCAACTTATCGATAAATAGGTGTCAACTAAGACCTCCTTGTTAGAATAATCTAGCACCATACATGTGGCACATAAGTCATGCAACAAGTGTCTACATGACATGCGTACAAAAAAAATCCGAATTTGATTAGATTTTTTTTTTTTTTTTGGGTACACATCATGTTATGCAATTTAACTTACCACAAAGCATCCCGACTCGTAGAATTGACCATCCCTTTAAATATTCCTTTGCAGACGTAATAGGTCCAAATTCAGTCTGTTATCATTTTTGTAAATAAAATTTAGTTTTATTAGACGATCATAAACGTCATAAAATCAAAAGAATCTAGGAAACGTCAGGATGGTCATATCTTCTTCTTCTTTTACTAACGAAATGTCCTAGCTTCATCTTTCGGTTAATTATTTGTTTTTATGTTTTTGTTCTTTTCCAAAGCTACACTTAAACTTTTACTCACTTGGAATGATTTCATTCAGGTTTGTTACAGCATCTGATTGCATTTGAACTTCATAGATTCATCTCCATTTAACACCAAACTACCAATGTATGAATAAAATAAAATGGTTTCGTTTCAAAAAGAGTTTAAGATGACACTATTTCTAATTCTTATAAACAAACCAATTGTTGAAATATTTTAAACAATTCAACGGCCTGCGTCTGCTCAGTTTTCTGAAACGGAAAACAGAACCTTTCGCAGACATTGCTTGGGTCAAATGCATCTTGCATTTTTGGTGAACCAAAACCCTTGTCCCTCTTATACTGTGTTGCACCTCTTACCTAGGAATGCAAGTATCCGATTATTATCCGACTTCGGTTCATTTTCGTATTCGTTTAAAGAAAATATGGATATACATGTATCCATTTCGATTAAATATCCGTTCGATTAAAAAATACCCAATTAAAAATGAACCAAATAAGGATATATACATATTCATTTCTGACTAAATATCTGAATTTGATTAAATATCCGACTATATATCCGTATTCGTTTAAAATCTGTATCCGTGTATGTGTGTGTGTATATATATATAGAGAGAGAGAGAGACAGAAGGGGGGGATAGAGTGTAGACCATTGGATCAAAACCAATCCAATGGTCTACACTAAAACCCTAAATTATCATATTCTTGTTTCTTTTCTTTCCCTACAGGTCCTCAATGTTGGCTCACTCTCACTGTCGGCTCTCTCACTCTCACCGTTGGGCGTCGGTAGTTGGCTCTCTCACTCTCACTGTCAGGAAGTCTCACTTTCACTCTCACTCTTAGCAGCCAGCGCTGCTTATGTAATAGTCTCCTCCATTGCTCTCCTTCGTTTTTACTTGTATCCAAGGTTTGATTTTGTTAATTTATTTCTTTTAGGGTTCTTTGAGCTTCATTGCGGTTTGTTTGGGTTCATTTTGGGTTCTGAATATTATGATTGAGATTTGATGAAGGATAATATGGTGTGTGCAAGGATAGCTAAATTACTTTGAGTTCTTGTTTCACCTGACATAGTTGTTGACTTTTTCCTTACTTGCATTTTGGGGTGCTTTGTGTTCAAGAATTTGAACTTACTTACATCATGTTTTCAATTTTTATTGAATATGTATGCGTGTTGTGTTTCTTGTTGATTATATTGAACATACATTATTCTTACAAGTGATTGATACACAAGCCAAGATAGGAATAGAAATTAGGGAATCTTGTGTGTGTGTGTGTGTGTATGTCTTGTTGATTATATTGAACAGACCAATTCTGGTTTTCAGATAGTTTTTAATATTTAGGTATCTGTTAATTGGATATCCAATTATATATATGTTTATAATATTCGGATATATCCAATTATTATATGATATTCAATAAACTTAACATTAATATCCGCATCGAATCCGGCTCATTTGCATCCCTACCCAAAGAGTTCAACACATGACAGATCCTATCAACAATAGTCATGATCCTCCAAACAAAATGTTGTAGAAGAACATTAACTACAAGCTTGGAATCCAAGATGATGTGTAAAGCCTTCAAACCTAGATTCCGCAATAAGCAGACCCTTGTAAAGAGCAAAGAGCTCTATCCATAAAACAAGTTTGCTAGTTGTAGTTCCACAATAAGCTAGTATAGGCTCACCATTTAAGTTCTGGAAGAGTCCTCCATAGCCTCCCCTTGATGCCATCAAAAAACCATCAGATGAGAGAACCCATGCACATTGAGAGGGTTTCAGCCATATGCAAGTTCTAGGAGCATCATCCGAACTATACCTCTCCAATCCTCATTGGTGCATCATATGCCTTGTTAAGGCGCCATCTACAGGTGTTACTTTCAGTTCCCTAATGTATGCTTGGATCTCAAAAGTCAACTAATCAAGAATGCCTTCTATTGTTCTACTTAAGTCTCCAAATCGGAATTGATTTCTTACCCACTAAATATGATAAATTGCACCATTGAACACAAGCTTGGCTACTGTTGCTACTAGATCCCTCCCCTTAAAGGTTCAGATGATCCAATTGCATTTTGCACTAACTGTATGAGCTTGTTTTCAATATAGAAGGATCTTATGAAGAAGACACTTCCATAGAAATGAAGAGAAAGGACACATGAAGAAGAGATGATCAATGGTCTCGGTATGGTTCCAACATAGGCAACAGCAAGATTGTTGGAGGATTTCTATCCTTCACAACAAGCTTTGGGTAGAGGGATCATCTCGGTCATGACATGCCAAGCTATAAAGTGATGCAAGCAATGTGAAGAGACTGATATACGTGCCGCCCCACAAGAAAACCAGATTCAAGGATTGGGAAACCCTAGAGGATTCCTTCAATTCAAGGCTTTTAGGGATGTTTCAAAATTATTTTAGGGTTATTTTATTTAAGTCTATTTTAAGGTTTTAGGAATAAGTTTATGGAGTGTTTTTCGTGAGAATTTAATGTTTTAGGGTCTTTATGTAATAAGGCTTTTAGCCAAAGGAGTTATTTGCACTTTTAAAAGTCTTAGGAACCTTTTGTAGTTAAAGAAAATGGGTTTTTTAGTGTTGATCGTACAACCACTTAGGTTAGGATTTTAGAGTCCTAACTCAAATAGAACTTTGAAATAAAGTCTTTAAATACATGGTCCAATAGCATGTAATGGCGTTTTGAGAATTATGGAATAAAGAAGTGTTTTTTAATCTAACATGTGGAACAAAAAAGTAATGGACTCCCTTTCTCTCTCCTCTTCTCTCTCTCTTCCTCCACGAGTGAGGTAAGCTTTCTCTCTCTTCTCTCTTCCTCTCTTTCTTTCTTCATTCTTTTTTGTTTTCTTTCTTCTTGGTATTTAATCTTTCTTGCTGATTTCTTATCACCACCAATAAAGAACTTAAGAACCACTATCAAGAAGCCTTCTAGATTGTGTTTCTTGAACCCACAAGCCTTACCCACCTTCTTCCTCATTGTCTTTATATGTCTAGTTGCTAATCATCTTGAGTTATTGAACTTCTCCCTTAATTCTCTCTTAGTTCTTGCATAATCTTGCTTCTGAGTTTTCTTGTTTCTTGAATTTCAAGATTCCAAGATCTAAGTTTTTATATAGTTTAATATAGCTAGAATTGTTAGAATCTTTTGAAATTTGGCTTACATACCCTCTATAGACGTCAGAATCACTTCACAAAATATCATAATTTTCTGATGCATGACCAGGGGTATTTTGGTAATTTTGTGGGACTACCCCAAAAATTACAAAATTGCCCTTTGAGTCTTTCCCACTATCATTTTCTTTCTTTCTTAATTCTTTTTCATCAATCCCTTTTATACTTGATGAAATTTCCAGATTCTTCTTCAAAAATCCAATTTTTGTTCCTTTTAGTAATTCTTGATTTTCCCATCACCTTCTTTACTTGTAGGGCCATTCCTTGTGGCATCCTACATCATGAAGCTTTGGTTGGGGATATGGTTCGGGAACCATATCACTTGATTCCAGTCCACTTTAGGTACTTCCCCATGAATCAATTCTCATGCAGACTTTGTTGTGATTTTGCCATTAGGAGCAGCCACCAAATAACTCGGTCCTCTTCCATGGTGTAATATGTCCATCATAACCAAAGCTTACCATACATCCATCAAGGAAGATGATCTAGCCAGACCTGTGTTCCAATCCCCGTCAGGAGGAGTCACAGGAGGATCAATCCTTTGATGTCGTGAGGGCTAATGAGTCATATGACCCTCTTGTGGTGGAGATACCTAGTGATAATGAGACTGACGTCAATGAGATTGTTGATCATATCCAGGCTCCGAGTGATGATGAGTCAGAATCTCAGGAGATTGACTAGGAGGTTCAGGGAGTTCAGGAGAGCGCATCTGTAGAGATCTTAGTATCTAGTTATGTTGTACCTGACCCTAACCATGATACATCTATAGAGGTCTTAGTGTCTAGTTCTACTGTACCTGACCTTGACCATGATACTGAGCAGGAGTCATATGGTCTAGGAGGTTTAGGAGGTCCAAGTGAGTGTACCCATAGCAATTATAGTGTTTAGACTTGTTGAGCCTAAGCCTGAGCCTGGCCTTATCCAAGATACTCTGCTATGTCTTCGACCTGAGAGAGAACCATTTGTGCCTAAAGTATACATGGTCTTTGAGAATGTGGTTCATACCCCTAGGGTATTCATTTCCCTAGTACCTCTTTGGGACTTAGCTTTTAGTTATTTTTTAAAGGTACTATGGAAAATGAAGGGTGTATTGGGTAGACACTTGCCACATGATTACCATCCACCTACTAATGGGTGTGTTGAGACGGTAATCAAGAATCATGGTCATTTACTGAGCTTAGAGACTTTACTGAGATGTTTGGTCGGTGAGAACCTCAAGGCATGGGGTAGTGTGTTTACCGCAAAGTTTGCATACATTAGTTCGGTCAATAAGATAACTGGCTTGAGTCCGTTAGAGATTGTCATATTTTGTAGACCCAGGGTTCCTATAGACTTCAACTCTATGTCTGCATTCCATTGTCTATTTGAGTTTGCATTTGCATTGGCATTACATTTTCATTCATTACACCAGGAGAATAGGCACAGAATTGCTATAAACATTGAAAGATATAAACAATCGACTGATTTGCACCGTTTGCATCGTGAATTTCAGGTCGGTAATTAAGTTATGGTTCGATTATATGCAGGGAATTCGGAACTTTACAAAGTTCTGAACAATATTGGACCTAATGCATGTGTTTTAGATATTTTGACTAATTTGGAGATCAGTTTTACCTTTCATGTGGAAATTCTTATACCTTATCATAACTATTCCATATTAAATCCTAAGTTTTTTGTAGATACCCAGACTTTAGTCCTTCAGCCTCCTCAGCCTATGTCACTACTTCCACCAGTTACTACTTGCAGGGAGAAGATTGAGGTCACAATAAAGGATCAGATCATTTCTACTCGACTGGGAAGTTACTAGAGACACCTCGTCAAGTGGAAAGGCCGGCCAGAGATTGATAGTACTTGATGGATAGAGAGTGAGTTACGGTGGATTGACAGTGATGTTCTGAAGTAGTACCGCAACCGTTTATTGTCATAGGCGAATCTTCCCCAAGAGCGAAGAGTTGATGAGGACATCATGGCCGAGAGGGTTTTGTCTTATGTTTGGAGTTTAATTATCCTTTAGTCTAGTTTTTTTTTTTTTATATATATCTCTTATAAGGGGGGGCACAGGTTTTTGAGGGTTTTTATCTCATTTATTTGAGTAAAGGGGTAGTTTGGTTATGTGTAATTGAGTATGGGGGGTATTTTAATCCCAAAAAGGGATTTTTGTAATAACCTAATCGTGGGACTCTATAAGAGCTACGCACGACCAAAATTTTGAAGATATGCAATACTTTCGTTTTTGAAAAAAACATGTTCTTCTTCCTCCTCTACCTTGTTCTGCAGGTTAGAGACCTAAAACACTGGAATAGGACCAGGCCCCCACCTAGTTTAACGCTGGTGGTAGAGGCCACTCCCTCCCCTTGATTAAAGGTTTCTTTCTTCTTCTTCTTTCTTTTGTTTTTTTCTAAATTTTTACAGGCTTTGTGTGTTGCTAACATCATCAAACTTGTGAAGAAAGCTTAAAAATCAATAGAGATCAAGAGTTGGCTCGATTTGAGGCATATACAAGGTGCCTACTACTTGGACGATTCTACTGGAGGTGGTAGCTAGCAAAGAAATCTATTTTAAGAACAGTACAAGGTGATTTATAAGCACCCAGGCGTGAAGATTAGTTTCAGGAGCAAGTGGGAGATCGCACACCAAGCTTTTATTCAGGGTTCTTTTATCAGGGCAGCCATTCTCCTACATCCTACACTGTTGGGCGATCAAGGAGGAAGGGCGAACTACTCTAAAAGTCAAGCCCGAGAAATCCCCAACTGACTTCCCCAGGCTTAGGCGTGAAAACAGGAAAATATCCCTTTTATGAAGATCGACTACCACTCCTAAATCATCAGGTCTTTGGGAGATTTGATATTTTTGGGATGAAACAAACCCCTGGACAACTCCAGCTGTGGTGGAAAACTCCAGGAACTCCCATAAAAAATCGAAGCTACTCAAGGTTGGTTTAAGAGGGAGGCGGCACTTGCTATTATTGGACAGATTTGTTGGCCGATCGATTCTCCTGCTAAAAGTTGGGATTCGGTTGGGATTTTGGAAGGAGTCATCCTAGGAGGCATCAAGGCAGTTAAGTACACTTAATCCAGGTTCTAGTCCCCTCTTGTTTGGTCTATTCAAATCCCTGTTTTAAAATAGCTCTTGTGATTGTTGTGGCATGGATTTTTGGGACTGTTAAGATAAATCTCCCTAAGTACTTTTCCCTAATTTCTCAGTCCCATTATTGGTCCCATATGTATACCTAATATCAGTCCGTAAGAACCATACCAATTCCCTTTCAATTATCTTGCTTACTACCTTTTAGAACACTTTGTATTTTCTGCTCATAAGGTGTTTGCTCAAATCCCATAACGAGGTGTTTACTCAAATTGGATACTCAGACTGTTCCTAAACCTTTCCAGACCTTATTAACAGCTTCTATTAAATCATTTAAGTGCCTAAAACATTTCCTCTAGCCTACCAATTATTTCCCTGCATGTTTGACCTCTTTCACATACAACATGCTCCTTATTTAGTCTTACCGTATTTGATCAATTGCTCACATTTGTTTTACACCATCAAATTTTGGAGCAACATGTTTATTTTTATTTTTTTAAACCCTTAAATTAGTTAAGTATTCTAACTTATTGCTTAAGCCTCTATTGTGTTCATTGCCTTATGTGGCCTTAACTCTTTTCACGCATATGAATGTAACCTAAGAACCATTTGATTTAGCCATTGAACTGTGAAAGTAGGAATCTTGTTTATTTCATTTTATTGTTTAAGCAATTTTATTCCTATCTCCTGTGCACACAATCACTACCCTACATGCATGCTGCATTACTCCATTTGCTGGATAAAATTACCCGGCAACCCGAAAATGCCGGACCAATAATATGGATATCTACAGGCAGATAGAGTGGAATGGAGAACAGGATACATGTAGCCGACCCCAAGTAGGTGGGATAAGGCTGTGTTGAATTGAGCTTGAGAGAGAAACAGAGATTATGAACATATTCCTGAAAATAAGTGATATCAGTCAACTGCCAACAGGATTTGTGCCTGATACTTGGTCATCAATTAGCCACTCTCCTTATTCCATAGACCAAAATCTGTACTAATTGGGAAATCTTAAATTTCTTATTGTGTGATTGAGAGCACAAGGTTGGATTACGTAGAAGATAAAGTTGGGCTAAAAATTCAACAATAATCAGTGAAGAATCTCCATTGAGCGAACCTCTTGTGTTACGCTACTCAAGTATTGACTCAAAAACACTAATTCAGCAAAAAGCAATGTTAGTTAGGATGTCAAGAGGTCACAGGTCCAAACCCGATTACCCAAACAAAACTGTGGGATAATATTTCATTAAATTGGAAAAAAAAGAACCACCATTCAGGTGGCACTTACCACTACTTGAGACTATTTAAATTTTAGCATTAGTTCTTTTTTTTTAAAGATAAATTACAGAACTTTTATTGAGAAGGAGGAGAAAAGTAGAAATAAAACAAAAGGGGATAAAACCTCTAAATGCCACAGTTCAGCATTACAGCACCACTAAATATAGACTATAAACCCACCCTCCAATTAGCAAGCTTATCAGCTAAAACATTATGGTCCATAAAGATATGGACAAGATAAATATCCAATGACATGACCAACTCCCTAAGCTCATGAATGAAGTGACCATATCTCCAAGAACCAACTCCCTTCCCCAACCCCCACCCAAGTACAACCTTAGAACCCCCCTGAATACAAACATCTTGAATGCCCACTTTCTTAATCTCACGGAGACCCATTAGTAAACAAAAGATTTCAGCCTTTGTAGAGTCACATGAACCCATAGGACCCGCTACAACCTGGATGATATTGCCTTCAATATCTAAAATAACACACCCAAATCCGGCTGGACCTGGATTACCATTAATGGCACCATCAAAATTTAGCTTGAAGGATGTAGCTTTCCTTAACTGGCCTTGAGAGGGAATCCTCACTTCTAGAATCAATAAGGAGGAAAGAGTAACCAACCAATCTCCCATGAAATCCGACAGGGACAGTCCTTTGAACTCTATCACTCCCAATAACCAATTCCCCACTTCTCTTATAATAGAGTCCACCACTTCCTTGTTGGAGTTATACTTCCCTTCAAAAATTCTCGAGCTCCATTCTTTCCAAATGTTCCATAAAACGACATGAAGTAAGACATCCCAAAAATTTTCCATGGGTTCCCATCCCCCAACTATTCCATTGACAAATGAAATGAACTCCAACACTTCAGCCAGCATAACCCATGATCTTACAACTTTAGAAAGAAAGTAATCCCATATCAGTTTTGCAAACTGGCAGTGAAAAAAATATGGCTTGCAGATTCGCAATCTCTCCTATACAACACACACCAATGAGAAGAGTTTTACTTGAATGGTCTTCGCCTTTGAAGCATATCCATAGTATTAATTCGATTAAGAGCTGTTGTCCATAAAAAGCTTTAACCCAGGGAGGAGTAGGAGGATTCTAAATCTTCTTAGCAAAAAAACAAAGGACTTAAACTGAGAGTTTTCATTATAGGCAATAGACAAAAAAAAAAGATTTGGAAGGGAATTTTCCCAAGGATTCAAGGATCCACACCCTTTGATCACTAAAGAGATTTGAAAGAAACACCTCATTCAAATTAGACATTAAGGAACCCAACATGTCCACTTCCCTATACAAAAGATCCTTTGAGAAATCAAGGTTCCAGGAAAGGCCAGGCGAGGAACTAGAAAGGACATCTGAAACAAAAGCATATTTTCTCACAGCAACGTGATAAAGTCTACAACACATATGTATCCATGTATTATATTTGCAGGGAGATGATTTTTTTCCTTCAACTTTCTCTAAACTAGAATTTGGAATGGAATCAAGTTTATAGATGCATATATTGTAAATTCCATTAGTGGGAAAATACATGGATTGATAGACTAGGCTATGACATGTTCTAGCTAGAGTCTAGGAAGTTCTTATGTCCATAATATGTGAAGATCACTCTTAAAGACTAAAAATGCTCCAAGGAAGCAAGATGAGATCATGCGAGGACTAGAGCAACATGTTCACATCTTCCGCGTCATTCCGCATCCGCAAAGGTACGTGAGGGTAAGCACTACTTTGAGAGACCCTCAGGACCCCCCAAGACCACTTTCTTATGATTAGAAATGGCCTTAGAGTCTTTCGGCACAAAATCTAGGAAAGTTGAGCGTTCCAAGCATGTTGGAGTACTCTAAAAGTGGTGGAATGCTCCAAAATGTACTAGAACGCTCCAAACCAAACTGGTAGAAATTCCAATCCAATTTGGAGCACTCCAATGTGGTGGAGCGCTCCAACCCCAAAATGGAGCACTCCATTATTTTCTTGTTTCATGTCTAAGAGAAAATGCTCCTAATGAAGTGCTCCAAAGTGGAGCTTTGGAGCGTTCCAACATAAGTGGAGTTGTTGGAGCGCTCCAATCTAAGCAGATCATTTCAAACTTCAAATCAATGTTCCGGATTTGTTGCCCAGTTTGGATGATTCTTATCCAATGGTTGTGGTGAATCACGACCACTATAAAATAGAATTTTTTTCTCTTCTAAACCTAAGAGTTTAAGAGCATTTGTAAAAGGGATAGACGAGGTTTTTTGGGCAAGAAAAAGATCTCTACAAGCTTTACTCTCTCTACACTTTTACTTAAGCTTTTAAAGAAGAAGAGAGTTGATTCTCTCTCTTGTGGCCACAAAGGAGGTTTTATTTACAAGAAAATAGAGGAGGAAAATCAATGACGGTACTTCTTCACTTCCTAGCATTCAAACTCTCAACCTTAGGATTGAGGTAAAACTTTTGCTTCACATTTGGAGTTTGTTTACATAATAGTTTGTATTCTCGTTAGTTTGCATATTTATACCACCAATATACTTGTGAATCGTTGGAGAATACTCTCCATGAGATATTGCACCATTTGAGTTTCACTCATATTTGCCTATATGGAGGCTTTCTCGGTTGTGTGACTATTTTTTATATTTGCCTTCTCTAGAGTAGAGGTGGCAATTTGTGTTGGCGGGTCAGGTTCGTGCCATGTCAAGGTAAAGGTATAAGACTATTTGGCTCAACCCTAACCCAACCCATTTATTAATCG
>JAOXJP010225862.1:0-11595 GCA_025762735.1 Platanus orientalis | reverse complement strand
GAGTTATTATAAGAACTTGACTGAGTTTTCTAAGTAACTCGGCCAAATTTCCAAGTGAAAAGGGGCAAGATCCAACCTGGAACCCTTTTGATCCCAAGTGGATCAGTCAATTCCTAATTCTGCCCACTGAATTTAAAACAATGTTATAAACCTTCTTTTTCCATTATATTCCATTAGAGTTGACTTCCAAACATGGCTCAAAAAATTCTTGATCCCAAAAAAATCTTTAAAAATTCCAGGATTAAAAAGATCTTTAAAAATTCCACAAAAAATGATGAATGAAGAAAAAAATAGACCAAAAAAACATGAATTTAAGCATGCTTATTTCATCAAGAATTTAGAAATACAGTTGATGTGTATGGGACTAAAAATTGGTACCTAATTTTACAAAAATAATTGTAACATTGATCAAAACACCAATATACATTACTTATCTAATTTAAGGCATTTAGTGGCAAATCGATCTTTTTTCTTTGATAATTAATGATGAAAATTTGTTCAAAAAAAGAAAGAAAATTACATTCTACTAATACAACAATAAGGGGAAAACCACTTTTGTTTCCAAAATAATCTTTCATTGCTTATCCACATGAATTTTTCTTTCCACAAAATCCATAGATCTAGCATCTATTCATTTTTTTTTGAGAGATAAAATGATAAACTTTATTAAAAAGCTGAAACAGCAGGACAACAAAAAAACAAGTGAGGACAATTCACCAAGAAGGTGAGAGGCCACAACAAAAACACAGAGAAATGCAAAACCCCAAAAATTACAACTCCTCCCGCCAAAAAAAATCTCAATCCGTTTCCTCGAAGTCAGGCCGAATAGCTATCCAGTCAAGTAAAACTCTATAGATGTATAAGAAAATCTCCTCCATGCTCCTTGTCTTATCCTCAAAGATCCTAGAGTTTTTCTCATTCCAAAAACCCCAACAAAATGACCCCAGAAGGTAAGACCAAATTGTACCCAGTAATCCCTCCAACTCACGGATTCACCAATCAGAGATTAGCTAACTGAAATGAGAAGGGAAAGACCAATAAATATAAAGATGAGAGAGGAAAAAATTCCAAGCCTCATAAGCCATGTTACAGTGAACAAAAAGATGATCAACCAACTCCTCCTTCAGACACATAACTATGCAAGTGGTCAAGGGTAAAAACTTTATCTTGGAAAACATTCCACATAAAAAATGTGACTTTTGAAGGGATACCCGGGATCCAAATGCCATTTTGAGGGAACGAACGAAACATAAAACCCTCCATCTTCAAATATAAAGACTTTGGAGTAAACTTGCCTTTTTTTAAAATGATCCATTCCTAACCATTCCCCAAGGTAGGGGTAGGCTTAGTGCTTTCAAGTAACACCAACATCCTACCTAATTCATCTATTTCCCAATCATTCAAATTTCTACAAAGGCTCGGTCTTCAAATATTTCCAACCTCATCAAAGGAATCTAGCACCCTCCCTTTTGGGATCCACGACCAAGGAATAAAGGTTCTTAAACAAATCCCTCAACAGGACCCCCTCAATCCATCTATCATCCCAAAAGTGAATCTCCCTACCGGACCCTAGTTTGAACCAAATAAATTTCTAGAAAATATCCCACACCTTCTAGATGGATTTCCAAATAACACAACCATGTTGGACCCGAACCTCCTTAGCCTCCCAACTAGAGGATTCCCCAAATCTAGCAACTATTCATGCTGATCTATTCATTTCTTGCAAAATAGAAAAGAAGCAAGAATTTTGGGGTTTAAATTTTTTTTTTAAAAAATACACTGAAATGTTTAAGGGAAGAGCCCTAAATACCCTCGTTTTGATCCAATGAAATCACAAGAAATTTTCGTTTTTAATCAATAAAACCAGTTAGAGGAAATAGATTAAAAGAGGGAAAAGAAAGAGAGAGAGAGAGAGAAAGTTATAGCGGTTACAGAGCACCTTAATGTTTTTAACAAGGATTGGGCAATCCCAATTATAGATCACCCTATCAAATTATCCAACACAGGATCGCCCAATCCAAAAGTTTATTCACGGATGGCTGATCCTTCTCATGAAGCAGCCAATCCTCTGCTTGTAACAATCTGACCCAAGAGATCGGATTGGCACCGGCCAATCCAAAACCCAGATTCGGCTAAGTTTTGAAACCATGCTTCCTAAAGCTTCTTATCGATAGAGGGTGTTTTATATTCATCTGCTGTTCCAATACCTATGTTGTCTACCTGCCTAATTTGAGTGAGACATTATAAGTTATAATGCCCACTCAAACAATGCCATGCTCCATAATTATCAGGAGTCATACCACCAACTATATACATTTTATAACAATAAGATATCACTTGAAAGAAAGGGTTCCAGTAACTTCTACACAATTTTGATCATCAACTACACTAATGTTTTATGAACAAGTACACCCTGTTGCAGACTGTAAACATGAAAAAGGTGCAGGCAATGACGTTAATGGTACTAACTTTGAAACCTTGAAACTTAAACCATGTATATAAGTAGGTTTCCATCTTTCTTCTTCTTCTTCTTCTTTTTTGTTTTTGTTTTGTTGTTGTTATTTATGAAACGATTGAAACAACTCATTAGAAAGAAAAGGAAGATAAAAGAAACAAAAAAAAAAAAAAGAAACAACAAAACAAGAGAAAACATAGCAAGAGAAAAGATAAAAAAGAAAAGGAAGGCCAAAGAAAACCAAAACTAACACGAGGTCATAAAATTCTCTCTAGACCACAAAGTATACAACTCGTTGGAGTCGAACTCCTTCCAAATCGAGCACCACTCATGAATAAATAAGCGGTCCACATTTCTTCCGCAGATCAACACAACACACATTTGTTCACTAAATTCCACCTTTTCCTCTGCAAATGATTCAGAATTTTATCTAGGACAGAGTTCCAAATAAAAAAATAGACTTTCGAAAGAATACCTTTACACCACACATGTTTATGGGGGAATGAGGAATCAAACCAACAAGCATTCAACACAAAATAATAAGATTTAACAAAGAATAAACTGTTTTTGTTTAAGGACCACAATCTTTATCCCTTTCCCTTGGGTTGGGGGTAAAAGTAGAGATAAACCCCCCAAATGATTCACCAAATCCTCCTGCTAAGGACATGGAAGCAAGGTGGGGCCCACACAAGGCTTTGGTGGGGTCCACACATGGAGAGGAGCAAGGAGCAGCATGGGAGCAAGTTAGAAGATGTTTGGTTTTGATTTTTGGAGGTTTTACTAGAGTTTAGGAGTTTTTATAGAGTTTAGAGATAAATTTTTATGTTTAGTAAATTCAGGATATATTGGATATTTTGGTTTTGTTCAAATGAGGGTAGAATTGTCTTTTAAGTTTTATTTTCATTTTAGGGAGGCATTCATGTTGAAGCAACAAAGAGAAATTGTGTTTAAGGTCTTAGAAAGGGGGATTTTTGTTTTGGCTCTCTTTCTTGGTTGTTAAATAGGGGAGAAGGAATGCAATCGAGTATGCAACATGAATAAAGAAAAAAAGAATCTTCTCTTGGGTTTTCTTCTCCACATGGTTGAAGGTCTCTCTCTTCCAAGTCTTAGCTATTCTTGGAACATTGGTTGGTGATTTCCAAAGTAATGGTGAGTTGGTGATTTCTCACTCAAACTACTTATCTTCTTCTTCTTCTTCTTTTATATTTTCTAGTTTTTTTTCCCTTGGCTAAAACCCATTCCCACAAGCTTCTAACCATCACATCTTCATCCCCTTAATACCATAGCATCCACATACACCAACCAGTTGCCTCTCACCCCATTCCCCTTTAGGTCTTTCATTATTAACATACCCTCACACCAAGAATACCATTTAGTCAACCAGAAAATCTGATTTTTCATTTTAGAAACCCATTTGTTTACTATCCCAGAACTCTCTAGCACCTCGTTTCAAGAGTTTTTTATTTTACTTTAGAAGGGACTTGACATCCTACACCCTACGGTTAACATAGGAACACCTACCTAGGTTTTTTTTGAGAGAGAGGTAAAGAGATCATTTATTATAGATAAGGAAAGCAAACAGAATAATTACAAAAGATAGATATCACTGCGAAAGTGATGACGGCATAAAAAAAACAACAAAATTATCCCTTAACAAAAACATAAGCTATAACTCCTCACACCATATGACATGCTATTCCTCCTCATCAAAAGAACCCCATACCGAGACCCATTCAAAGAGAATATTGTATATAAAGACCACTAACTCGCCATGACTTCGAAGCTTATCCTCAAAAATCCTGTCATTTGTTTCCTTCCACAATCCCCAACAAATTGCCCCCGGTAACGCATGCCGAATGTCCTGAAAAAATCTCCCAAGACCACTCATCCACCAACTGAAATCAACCTAGGTGTTTTGAGATGCTTAAATACCATACGGTCAAACTGGATTTTTTTACAACCTTTGATTCCTTTAAGTAAGGTCTGTTTTCTTACATCTAGATACCCATGCTGATCTACCTATGACCACCATGAAGAGTGGAAGGGCTATTTACTTGAAAATTGAAACCAATTAGTGTTTTGGTACATGGAATTTTCTGCTGTGTAATGACTTGAAGTTCTAATGTTTGATGAAATACCTAAGTGACATATATTTGGAAGTTTGGATTCTATTGTATTGGCTGATTTAAGAAGTGGCAAGAGTTTATGTCTAGAAATAAGTTAATTGAATAAAGAGGGATACTTTCTAAACACAGAGACTCCATTACATGATGCTGCCAGGCCTTTTAAGTGATTGATTAAATTACTTAACACCTATTTTTTTTGTGGGGTGATATGTTTTGAGTGGATTGTATTGAAGGCTGACCATGAGGTAGCTCTTCAATGGATGGAGAAGTACAAGCCATTATGGAAGCCCAAGATCAAAAGCATGGAAGCAAGATAGAAGACATGATGCTGTCCACCATTTTAGTCTTTAAATTTTGTGTTTTGGATCATGTCTTTAGTAGTTTTCGTGGGTTATTTGATGTAATAAAGCCATATGAGCCTTGGAAGGGGGGTGTTAAGCATAAATTAGAAGAGTTAGGAATAATTTTTATGAGTTTTTTTTATAGTTTTTATGCACCTCTTTATGTGCTGGCTGTACAGCCTTGTATGGGAGGGTATTTTGGTTAAAATTTTGTAAAAGGCTGTAAAAGCCTTCTAAAAACTGTTGGACGATCAGCATTTGAAGAATTAAAAAAAAAAAGTTTGAATTAAAGCAGCTCATGGAGTGCCCCTTTTCCTCCCTTTTCTCTCACGGTTGACAGGTGAGTTCTCTCTCTTCTTTCTTCTTCTTCCTTCTCCTTGTTCTCTTCCAAACCTACAGCCCCTATTCTTAACCCCTTTTTTCTTCTAAAACCACATCATCTTCTACATATTATCCTCTCCATCAATTTTATATCACCCATTTATCCTCTTAATCTTTTCTCTTTCTTCTACACTTTCTTGACCCTTTTGTAAGTGCAGATTTTTTAGCCCAATCACTAAAATCCAGATTTATTTCAAACCTCAAATCCTTTTAATCCTAACATCCTTATACCTAAACCTATCATCTCATACCAAGAACCCTAATCCTTAACCCTAAAATCATCACTTTCTTTAAAAAATTCACTTTCTTAAACCCTAAACCCAACCCATTCTAGCTGTATACATTCCAACCCCCTTTTCTTTTAATTTTTTTTTATTTAAAACGCTTCCTAGGCATATTCTAGGGGGGCGGCAGTGTGTTCCCTGGTGTCTACTCATTGTGGGCCCCGAATTTCAAAAACCCGTCATTCTTGATTTTGGACAGATTTTGGGGGTATTCTTGATTCCTTGATTATTCTTCAAAATTTCTTCATTCCCTTGATTCCACACAATGGTTTGATCATTCTTGGATCATCCCTCTTAGAAATTGTTCATTCTTTACATGATTCTTGAATTTTATTGCTATTTTTCAGCATTTTAAATTTCAAGAATCAATCTTTATTTAGCTTTCTTGTTACTTTTAGGCTTTTGGATTTATTTCTTTATTGTAGGAGTTCCTTTCATGTGAATCCTACATCAGGTGGACTGTTTTGGGGCTTGTTCTATATCACCTCCACTTCCCAACCATTTAAATTCCGTTTGAATTTAATGTTCCACATCCCATCCCCAATTCTATGGTCAAACTGAGACGTGATGTTATCGAATTTGTTCACAACAACAGAGTGAAGGTTTCTAAAAGAAAACTCCAGAGGAACACTGATGCCGGAGCATATGCAATCAATAGAAAGAAATTGGAAGACCATGGATAGTCCTCCATGGATGTGTCCAACAATTTAGGTTTTTATAGTCTCAATTTCAAGAGTTTTTTTTAATGTAATAAGGCCTTAGGCTTTCTTTTATGCAGAAGTATTATGTAATAAGGCTAAAAGCCAAGGACAATGTGAGGAATTTTGTGTGTTGGTTTATAGCTCACTATATTGTCATTTAGTGAGACTCCAAAGTCAACAAAGGGGGCCCACACAAGCTGATAGACAGACACTTTGTTTCTTAGTCTTTAGTAATTTAAATCTTAAGAACGTTGATTATTTAGAAGTCTTAGAGTTTTGGAAAGTTTGGTTAACAAGTCTCTTAGGTTTTTTTAAGTTTCTAAATTTATGAAGTTTCTATTATTTTGAGTTTTGTAAGCCTATTTAAAGGCACCCCTCCCCCATATTTTACAGTGAAGAATTTGAAGAATTGTGTTAAATTATTTGGGTGGTCCCAATGTGTGGTTGTGGTCATGTTCTCCTCTCCAAGGATTAATGCCACCTTTTAGGCTTCCCTTTCTCTCCATGTGGGGTAGCACACGAAAGTGCACACGTGAATACCTCTCACCCTTCATCTCTTCTTTAAGGTATCTCTCTCATCTTCTCCTCCTCTCTTAGTCTCTCTTTTCTTTCTCTTTCTCTTCTCCTATATTATTTCTCATCTTCTTATTCTTCTAAAGATTATCTATTGGTTTATACAAGAGTTCCATTAAAGGAGCTTCAAGATTTTGGGCTTTTGAAGTTTACATAGTTATAGTGATCCAAATCTCATGAAATTTTAACTATAAACCCTCTGAACTCTACACTACTGATCTGGAAAATTTTAGAATTTCCCAACGCATCAGAGAGGTATTTTGGTAATTTTCAAATTTTTTGTCCAAATTTACAAAAAAAATACCCCTTTTAGCTCTTTTTTCTCTCCTAATTCATTTTAACTTCTTTTCTTTGATTCTATTTACCAAATTTCTTAATTTTGTGGCTACTTCAACAATAACAACAACAAACAGCCTTATCCCAACTATTTGGGGTCGGCTACACGAATCCTGTTCTGCCATTCCACTCTGTTTAGGGCCATATCTGCCGTTATTACAAGCTGTCATGTCCCTCCTTACTACCTCCACGCAGGTCAATTTTGGCCTTCATCTAGTCCTTCTAGCACCTTCAACTTGTATTGTCTCACTCCGCCTCACTGGTACAGTCATTGGTCTTCATTGCACATGCCCAAACCATCTCAATCGACTTTCTCTCATTTTATCACCTATTGGGGGCTTGGATTATGTGCAAACGAATCTCGTGAGAACTGTGCAAATGGCACCAGATGGGCTGACACATCAGTACCAAAAAGTGATTTACACTTTGGGGTGCACTTATCACTTTTCGGTGCTGACAAGTCCGCACCCTGATGTCGTTTTCACAGTTCTCATGAGATTCGTTCTCACCTTTTTTTTTTCCCCTATTGGTGCTACACCTAAGCTCCCACGAATGGATTCATTCCTAATTTTATCCTTTCTAATCTTGTCACTCATCCAATGTTTGTATCTTCAAACATTGCGGGTCCCAAGCCCAGATAAAGGAGGAGGGTTGGCATCTGGTTGAAAACCGGCTATAAAAACCCACTCAAACCATTTAAACTCCAAACTGAATGAGATGAGGAAAAATGTATTAAGTTTTTTATGCTCTCCTTTTTGAATGTATAAAAAATTACATATTGGGCATCGCTTTCCATCTTGAAATCAGGTACTCTACAGTTGAAATTCTATAAGGTATGCCACCCACACAAAGAAAGTAACTGTTAAGGATATGTTGGAATTCCATATAAATTTGTTTAGAAATGAGTCTTTTAAAGAAACCATTAAGGATATGTTGGGGTTCCATTAAAAATTTGCTTAGGAATGAGTCTTCCAGTGGACCTTTGAGGGACCAGAAGAAGGACCTTACCAAGAGAAGACCTTTTGGGTCTAGCAACCAAATATGGTGATCTTCTCTTTGACTTTCCATAGGAGTGCAATCAAGGAGGGATACTAGGCCAATGAGTTATGCACCTTTCAGCTGTTGACATGTCTTCTTACACGTGGAGTCCACACAATCCAATTATGTTGGTCATCATCTCACAGAAGCAATAGATGACCCCTCCTTAGTCAATAACCAAGCGGTATGTGTTGGGAAATCCAAAATTTTTTAAGTACAAACACTTTTTGGTTCCATGGTGAAATTGTTGAAGTATATTAATTTGTGCATCTCCTAACACCTTTAGGTTTTGGGAGATTTGATTAGTTTACTGTCAACAGGTATCCGAGCAGGTTTTGGTCGTGAGTTCAAATCCCGATGGAAGTATTTTCTAGGATGTAGTGTTGTGCATGTGTGTACACGTTGTGGACTCATGCTTAGGTCCCCAATTGTGTTCACAGGAGAGAACAGTGTGTTCCTCTAGAGGTGGGGTGTTGAAGTATATTAATTTGTGTATCTCCTAATACCTTAAGGTTTTAGGAGAGTTGGTTAGTTTACTGTCAACAGAAATTCCAATCAATTGGATGGACCAAAGAGAGTTACAGTACTTGTGCTTCAATAATTAAAGTGAATGGACAGAAGAAAGATGAGTAAGGCAGTCCCTAAGGGTCTATAGATCAAGGTGTCGAAACTTAATAGTTAGGTTACACCATGTACACAAGTATCCAAAAATAAAAAAATAGTAACGATCTAAGGGATTACACTTACCAATGAAAGCGTAGCATAAACTGTCTCCACTCTTATAATCACGAATTATATCAGCCCTGAGAGTTATGATGTGCGAAGAGGAGCGAAAAAAAAAAAACATGGTGTAAATGAGTTAGAAATGAAAATAATCCAAATTTCAAAAGAATTCACACTTATCAAAGTCCAAAGAACTCACGAAACTACGTTCCCAAATCGTGAAAAGATTGTATTCAAGTCCTCATCCTGCATTGATTAAAGGAGAATGCAAAATTCAATCACAGGGCCTTCATATTGAAATCTAAAACAGACACTGCAAAATTTATGTGCATGCATAAAAGAGGGTGGTTGTTGCATTAATGTTGAAATTCCAAGCAGGATAAATCTTGAAGGAACAGGCAGAGTTGTAGTAAATAAATCACATCAAAGCCTTCACGATACCTAAATTGGGTAACTTTCTAAACCAGTCAACAGAGAACAAGAACTCACTTCAGTAACTGGGTTAAGCTTACAAACAAATAATACATTATCTGGAGGCTTTATCTCGGCGTCAGGTATATCTCCTATCTGTGACGCACCCAAGTTAATATCAGGAAGTTATTCCATGAATTCAAGGATTGCTTGAAATTTGAACATCAAACACCAAATCAAAAGATATCCATCTGATGCGTACACTCTCAAGAACAACAGCACTTGAATGTGCTTCCTTTGAACGCAGAACCTCCTCAAGCTCTGATGGGCCCAATTGTTCATCCATAGGCACCCAGTCATCTTCAAGCCGTACATCATCATCAATCTGAGTACATCAACATTAAAGAAAAGAAATATCAACAACTTATGTCAGAAGTTATCATTATTATGATGTCAAAAAAGACCAAATTAATATTAATAATGTATTCAAAATTGAATTAGATCAGAAGATTGTAAGGGGTGTGATAGGACTCATATTATAAGATCATATAACTTATATAATTTTTTTTCTTGGAAATAAAGATTGAAAGTAAAATAATATAAAAAAAAATCTTAGAAAAAATCAGAATTCTTGTTACTGCAAGAAACTACCGTAAATTCAAGTTATACAACCATCTTTTTGGCCCAAAGCTCCAACATAATTAATCAAGCACAAGAATTTTTAATTCTATTAAACACAATTTGAATTGTCATTCATATTACTTGGTTTTAGTTTCTCTTTTTCAATTGCATACATATTTGTGCTTATTTTTTATTCTTCTCTATTATAAACTAAATCTTCATAATCCCTATATCAAATTTCTTCTATAGGCTTGAAAGGAAGCCAATTTGATCTGGTAACTAGGTGATATTTGATGGAAAAAAAAAATGGAAGTCCCTTTATGATTAAAATGTGTGCAGGTGCAATAACTTCGCTACCGCCTTCAGTTATTGCTTTATACTTGTTATATTGCCGGTTCCAAGCCCATAGGCGTTGCTTCAGATGGGAAGTGAGCATCAAACACCGCTAAAATCGTGTAAACATGAAACTTGATTGTTTCAACCTTTTATTAAAGTGTTCAACATCAGCATCTGGGTGTGGTGACAAGTAGGCAAGGGCTCCCAAACAATGGATGAGTGCGTGTAAAGAAGCTAAACCAAAAGAGTGGGATTTGCCTAGTGACTTGGAACATAGGAACTTTGGTGAGTAAGAGTATGGAGTTTAAAAATACAATGAAAAAGAGAGTTATTGTCTTCGAAAGACTAAGGGGAAAGCAAGAGAAAAAAAAAGGTCAAGAAAATTGATGGATATAAAATTTAGTATATTGGAGAAGTGAACAATAGAAGTGAGATAAGAATATAAGTAAATAAAGATTTAAAGGATAAAGTTGTAGATGTTAAGAGAATAGGTGAAAGGTTAATAGTAATTATTGAAAAAGAGATAATATAATTAGTGCATATGCACCTCAAGTAGGATTGATAGAGCTGTCAATACGGTTGGGCTGGCTCGAAGCCCAACTCATCCGGCTTGAAGAATGGATGGGCTGGACATGTTGAACTTCGGGCTGGGCCGAGTTCAGTCTTAAGAATTAGGCCTTGCATGATTTTCGGCTGGGCTTGGTCACAATTTATCTTAGCCCAGCCTGAAACATGCCCAACCCTATTTATATTCAATATCTACCGATGAATTAAATCTAATCCAATGGTGTGTAAAATATTAGTAAATTCTCACAGTAATCCTAATTTTTTGGACAGTGCAGGTGATAGGCCTGCGATGGTTGTGGAAGGCGGCCTCCAAGACCATGGGGATGGCCGGTGGTTACAGTTTGTGCGATAAACACTACTTTAGTCTTTATACACAATCACAAGAAAGAGGTATGTAATAGTCATTCAACAAAGAAACTGTTAAACCTGTTGAGGTGTAGATTTCTTTTACTCCAGCTCCCACATGATCAAGAGCTGGAGTGTTGATTTATTCTTAATGTCGTATGCCACAAGTGTAAGGCCATCAATGGTTCTCCTGAAAGATCAAGGGTTGCAGATTTGGAGAGATACGTAGACGGTCCTGTATTTGTTCTTGTTAGGTTATTTATTGTCAATGTCCATGCACAAAACAATGTAAGTACATGTAGTGGTCATGTAATAGGACTTTATGTTGTAACTGTGTATGTTCATGTAAGTCCAAGA
>JAOXJP010225861.1:0-11595 GCA_025762735.1 Platanus orientalis | reverse complement strand
TCACCTCATGGCTACAAATGCCTTGAGAAACTCAAATGAAATGATTACATTACAGGTGGCTGCCAAACAGGCTATGAAAGAATATAAATAAAAAAAGTACCTAGAAACACGAATATTACAGCAGAGCAGATTATTGATATACGACAACAAGAAAATAAAAAACAGTGTGCTCTCTCCTCGGGTCAACAAAAGGCTGAATCATTACTAAAATATTTAAATACAATTTTTTTTTTTTTTTTTTTTTTTTTTTTGATAGGTAAGTAGGTGAAGACAGGTTTTGAACCGGTCTGTGGTACAACTCCCATAGATGGGTTTTAAATACAAACTTTGTTGGTTATAAATATTTTTTTATGACTGTCACACTCCAGTTCAATCTAAAACCCTACCAGAGGGCTTTCACCTCTTTGGTGTTCCAGATAATCAGTAATATCAAGTTGCAAGAATGCAGAATATGAGTTTATCTCAGTCAGCGCAAAATCTACTACAGCCATGAATAGATAGGTAGACTCCCATTTTGTAATAGGTAACAGGTCTGTATTCTAAATAAAAGAAAGCTACTAACCCTATGTGCCAGAAGTTAGTACCTTTTCCTTATCTTCATGGAGTTTCCTTCTTTCACTTTCATTTTGGCCCTCACGCTTCTCCAATTCTTTGCCTTGCCGCTCAATCTCTTTCATCTGAGTTTCCAAATCTGCCTTAAACTTTTGATGCTCTTGAAAAATCTTTTGGACATGATTCTGTGCATCCAGGTGCATCTTTTGTATCTCTGATAAACATAAAACAAGCATGTAAGTAAGACAATGTAGCTATATGCCTAGAACTACACGGTACCAAAAAGGAAATATAATAAATGTAATTTTTTATGGATAAATATAAAAATGTGATGAATTCCATTTGAGAAAATTTAGAATAGTCATCGTCAACCGGGGGGGTGTTAAGGAAGTGCACGATAAGATAATATGCAATTTGATATACTTGACAAGGATATTAAATTTTCTTAACCTCATAAGGATACATACTTTCATCATATTCTTGATGTAGCCTATCTTTCTCATCCATCAAATTATTCAGAGATATTGATGTTTCATTGAATTTACATTCAATTTCTTTCAAATGTTTATTCTTGACTTCAATCACATTTGCAAGATTCAATACAAGTTTTTTTTTCTTCCGTTCTTCTTCCACCACAATATCAGAAATGGTTTTCAGATCCCCATTCTTTTGTAGGTGCTCCCCTATAAGACCTGGCGAGTTGAAGTCGTCTTCACGGGCCACCCATGCATAAATACCAGATCCCTGGTGCTTCTTTTCTTGCCAACCTCTTTTACCACGATGATCCACTTCAAAATTCTTCTCAAAGGACATGGCATTATTAAATCCAGGCCAATCCTTGTTGAACTCCACTATGGCAACCCCTGAATAACCCCGATAATTCCATAAAGGATGGACCCTCAGGGGGTTAAACCCCTTACGCACCAGCTGCTCCTTGAGCTTGGAACCACTTTCGCCGACATATCTTCCATCTTTCCATTCAGTTGGAAGGTTAACAACAATGCCTGTCCAAGGCCAAACAAATATCTCATCGTTTTTTTGACAACTAGGAGGTTCAGTCTCAGCCACAGGCTGTGATGGACACCCTACAGCCACAGGAGCTACATCTCTTCCCTCTGAACTCTTATCCATTAAACTTTCAAGCAGGTAGTAATATACAAAATAAAAATCACATATGTCAACAGTAACATTATCAATTAAGAATAAAGGCTCAAATTAGGAGAGGGGTTATGTGAAACAGTAATCCTCCCAGGACCTGTTGTACATGTGGCACACGTATACATGTCCACAACCCACACTTTCAGACTTCACAGCCCCACCAGAAAATACTTTTTTATCTTTTTGATAAGAAAATTTTTATTTATGGAGGGGATAAGATATCCCCAAACCAAAAAAATAGGCCCCAACAACAAAAACCAAGGGAGTCTTACAATTTTTAACAATTTTAAGCCACCCCTGATTTAGCTCCACAAAGGAGCAATTTACAAATTCTTTACAAATGGACACCAACCAAAGGCACAGATCATGTGCCCTTCTATACACTATGTACGATGGTTCCTAATAATTATCAAAAATCCTTTTGTTACACTTAGATCCACATTCCCAATGGTTTTTCCTTTACAACCCTTCCAACAAAAAACCAGGCCACTGCTCAAAAAGATATTTGATAAGGGTCGGGAACACCCACTTTAGATCAATGTCAAACAAAAACATGGACCACACCAGAAAAGACTTTTATGACAAAAGCCACCTGGTTTGAATGATCTTAACTGTTGCTTCTAAGTGAATTTAAAAAATCTACAGACTACAGAATGTTCTGTAATCTATGGACAGGGTTGATTTTGGACTCATGAGACGGCATAGGTGAGACTAATTAAACAATGGGTCCTTAAAGCCATGCATACTTACCAAATGTACAACAGTGACACAAAGGGCAGCTATTAATTATTTTCCTTGGCTTGCACACACCCCACAATAAAATGGAGGAAGCATTCAAGATGTTATGTACTTACAAAAACAGTCAAGATGAGCTAATGAGTGAAAATAGCAAGGAGATGAATAAGCAGAAATCCCAGATTACCTGCAATATTGGCCACAAATTAGAATTATGTCTTATGGTATGAAGCCAGATACACTAAGAAAAGCCGTAAACTTCAAAGTAGTAAAATTTTCATCAAAGCCAGATTACCTGCAATTCTTGAAATGTACGACCCATAACACAGTAGGATTCAAAAACTGTTCAGCTTGACATGCTTGAAAAAAGAATTAAGTGACTAACATCGCATTACCATGGAATAAAAAATTCTTCTAAAACTCATGAACAAATCAGAATGCTTTGAATCATGCAACAATGAAATTCAGAAACAACAGTGAAGATATACCCTTCTATATATTGATGCAGCATACATATGGACTAGTGGGTGTGTGCACAAGGAGTTAAAAGTAAAATTAGTAAGAGTAATGATAAAGCATATAAACATGATTCCTACTTGCACATCCACACATGAATTCTGGCCAATATTCAGTCAAATTCAATAAGTCTGATAAGAGTTAAGGTCTACTAAGTGTTAAGAAAAATCAAACCTAAACCACATGTGGAAATAACAATTGAAATAAAGGATTATTAGATGTCTAGTTGCTGTCCAGGTACTCAGCAGTACATAAAGTGTATAAAACAGGGGAAAAATAGGAGCAACGACCAATGTTTGTCATACATAAGGAAGAAGACTAATAGAGAATCATCAATCATGGGGTAAAGATGTATCAAACTGGGATAGGATCAGGTTTCTCCGTAAAATCTATATAGGATCGTAAAAAATATTCAACCACTGGCCTAACCACTAATACCCATGTCAATCTACACTGTAGGACTTAGAAGAGGAGGTCATAGATGAGAAAAATTACCTTAGGTGCTGCTGTTCTCTCTTGTAAAGCCTACCAAGTGTAGGTGATGGAGAAATCTTGCAAAATCTGAGCATAGAAGGCTGCAACACTGGAGTATTAGAGATCTCAAGTCTAAGGAGACCTTGCCGCCTGCTGATTCTTCAAGAGCTTGGTTCTCGTTAAGGAGGAGAACTTTCGGGTGATGGTAAGAAGCCTTGGTGTCACCCTGGGGATATAAATAATGCCCCAAAATCTCTCGGCCAGACTCCTATTAATTAGGAGCTGGTGACTGATTTCGTGAAACCCCAAAAAACAGAGGCCTTCACACCTCTTCTTCACATATAAGAGAATAAGTCAAGCAGGTGGGGCCCACCACCTTCAGGATCGCCCATGGGTCTTCTTTGTACCCTCCAAGTGGCTTTATGAGATTATTTAGGAATAGGGAGTAGTAACTGATTTCGTGAGGGACCCTGTTTTATGCTTTCATGCCTGAGACAACCAACCTTCTGCTATAACTTTGTGAAAACTGAAATTTTTTGAAGACTATCTCTTGAATTAGGATCGGTAACCCTCAACAAATACTAGAAGTGGCAGCCCTTCAATCCCTAAATCGTAGAAGCCATACTCAATTTCGTATGAAGATGTCCTACTGGTTTCTAAACTTCTAAACCCACAATAAAATTCTTTAGACAGTCTCAAATGGAAATAGATTCATTCCCAACTGATCACATGGAGCTCCATCAACTCCTTGACTGAAAATAAGGTTGTAGAAGTTCAAGGGAAACACTATGGTGATGGTTCTCTTGTAGTAGAACGAAACTTCAACACAGTAGAACAAGAAAATGACCTGTGTAAACTGAAAATTAAAAAGGGAGAAAAAGAAGGGGAAGGGACCTTTACTCAAGGGGAGGGAGTAGCCTCCACTACAACCGTTAAAATAGGGATTTTCCTACACTCATTTCAGGGTTTTATTTTACCTTCAACCTAAGAAAAGAGGAAACCATAGCCGTTAACAATAAAAATTCTTTATTCTTTATATAAAAAAATAACCAAGTTGTGTGGGTGTTTTTATAATCCCACGGCTAGGTTTATTACAACCTAAATAAAATAAATACTAAAATACCCCTTAGCAACAATCTCTTTCCAAAATAGGCCTAAACTATATGAAATAACAAAAACACCACTGAAATACCCTACTAGACAAAAGTACCCTCATATAATGTGCTAGGGAACAAAACATAAAAAAATACCCTAGTGAAACCATAACATGGGCGCAACCCTTTTGCGCCGTCTCTGATAGACCTAAAACTCCTGCCTGGACCTGATGTCCTCATCAATAAATTAACTAAGTTCCATGTGACTAAACTCTCAATATTTCTAGGAGTCAATTATCAAATAAGCAATCCTCCAAATAAGGGACAAACAATCCATAATATCCATGTATCCAAAACTCAACTTTGTGCATCCAATGAAGTTCCAAATACAAAGGAATGTAACTAAAAAAAAACTAAAATCAATAGGAAAAACATTCAGTCGCATGCCTTCCTGCGGCTCTAGGTGCTCCCAAGTGTTGCACCTGTACTATGTTCCACCTAAAAAATGGAGTGGAAGGGTGAGGTCCGCTGCTCGTAAGTAGGTATATAAAGCCTGCAATGGAACTGAATGGGTAGAGTACACCTTGATGCAGCATATATAGGTTAGTGGGTGTGTGCTAAGAAGATAGGAATATAATTGATAAAGTAATAAAGAAAATAAATAAGATTCCTACTCGCAAGTCCACATGCTAATTCAAGTGATTCTTAAGTCAAGTTTGATATGCATGAGTGGAGTTAAAGTATACAGAGCAATAAACAAAATTACACTTACGCAATATGAAAAAGATATCAGCTAACTAAGAGAATAAAATAATGAAAGGTTGCTGCCCAAGATTCCAAATGGTGTTAAAGTAATGAGAAAATGACAAAAATGTAAGCAACAATGGGAAAGTAACTAATAATCAAAAGTTTTAATAAAGGAATATGAAAACAAAGTGCAAATAGGGTTAAGGTTGAAAAGAGGATGCCAAAGGACTGGGAACATGCTCATGAAATAAGTTATCAGCCGTAACCTATATCACAAAGTCATCAAGTCACACCTACAAAGGGGATTCAAAAGACGGTCAATATGGGGAGGTTCGTACCTGATTTTGATAATAGCTAGGTCCTTTAGAATGTTCAAGGTGGTGGAGATAGCAATCGAATCCCAAACATACAAAAAAACTGTAGGCATTTTTGAAGACCAGGTGATGCTCTGTTTTCAGCTGTGCTGTCAGCTTAGGAATATCAGGAGTTGTTGCTGCTGATAGGAGGCAACTTCCAGATGGGGGCTGGTACCCCTAGGGTCCCCCAAGGGTTGTTATAACCCTATAGAAATCTCTTGATCAGATCCCTAAAGGTAAGGAGATGGGATCAGATCTTCCATGATACCTATTGGGTCCTAAACACCACAAATGACTTTCTAAAAATGTAAAATGACGTTTCTACCCATACACATGGTTACATACATTTTTTCCTTTCATGAACATTGTAGGGTGTTACAACTAGATTCGTTGAAAATGTTGTTTATAGGGCCAAGAGTACTTTTATGGGCTTCTGGACTCAGCACATGGAGCCTTGTTGAAAGAATCAGCTTTGGCCAAGTTTTGATTATTATTATTATTATTGTTATTATTTATCTTTATTTGATTGATAACATAAGAAAATTTTATTATAATTATGGGACCAACACTGGGTATTGACCATTAGAAGCAAGAAGAATGTACAGTGGTATAAACAAAGTGGCCTAATAGGAACACTATTAACTGTTATTCACCCCCTCCATCTGCGCCTAATACAATGTTTTTGTGATGTTGGATACAAACATACTCTCCATGTCCGTCCTATGTTTCTATCATATTCAACAGTTCTCACTGTGTCATGTTTCTTAAAATGTGATAGATCCCATCTGTTTTAGACGCTCATATTGGAAATAAGATGAATCATCATGTAATATATTCTTATACTTCTACTTCGTAATATATATTATAATGCATCTTCTTGATACTTATTTATTTATTATTATTTTTTGAGATGATGAAGCCCTTAGGGTATCCGGTATGCAATCAATCCCTTGTGTGCTGCGAGCAATTCCAATGAATAGCTGCAAAGCGGCAAAAGGCTTTCTTCCTGATACTTGGTTTGTGTATTTTCAGGAACAATCTCAAATGATGTCAATGGGTCAAATGAGAGGTGCAAACATCTCAAGTATAGCTGCAATGGAGCAGACCCGTATGCTTGCACATACATTAGCTCAAAATGATGACCCAAAGTTTCAGGTTTTATATGTGCTATCATGACTTAATTTTTTTTTTTTCCAGCAGAGAAGCTTAGATTGTTCATCATCACTTAGTTTTATTTTGGTTAAAAGTTGGCACATGTTGCACTTTCTTCATTGTATTCATATTGTTTCATACAAGCCTGTGGAGAAGGTACTGACCTGAATTTTTTTGGATTTAAAGATAGTGATGTGAAAAAACATGTCTGCATATGATCCATTAGTGGCCGAGCTCATCACAATGGAACCTCCCCCAAAGAATGCACTCAGTAGTGCTGCATTATTATAGATGCATCTGGGCTCTTCATGAGTGTGACCTCTAAATTAATTCTTTTTTGTCGTTTTTGATTAAAATGTGCATCATTATTTCATGGCATGCAGAATTCAAAGTTTCTTCAATTTGTGTCTAAGATGAGCCGTGGTGAACTTATTATTGATGATAATCAAGTCAAGCCAGCTGGTTTGTCTGCCTCAGGTGATTGGGTTGAGGAATATCAACAGCAGTATACTGGGGTCCCTAATTCTTGGGCTGACCAATTTGTACATGATGAGGCAAGTAAATACTTGGTAGAGTGTTTAGTTCTCTTTCTTATAATAATCTAATCTATACCCTAAAAGTTTATTTTTAAAGATATTTTAGATTGTTGTGGTCTAAACCCTCCATTGGTTGTGATGTGTTCCAAAATTGTATCACATGCCTTTTGAATTGAAGCAGAATTAGGAATTTATAGGGTGTTTGAATTAGGAATTTACAGGGTGTATGGGTTGCGGCCAATTCTTCCTTTTAGTCACAATTTCTGCTACCTAATTCTGGTGGTCTTTCAGCTTTCTCATGGAACTGATAGATGGGCGAATGAGTTCACCAATGAACGCGAGCAACATGGTACCCTTGATGATCAGTGGGTCAATGAGTTTTCCAAATTGAATGTTCAGGACTGGGCAGAAGAATTTGAGCATCAAGTTGGTGAAGGAGCTTTGGATGAGAGTTCAGCTGATAACTGGGCAAATGTGTATGATGAGTAAGTTCAGTCAACCATCTATGATAACTTTTTTGATGTATCTACTTTTACCACTCAGGCATAATATTCTATTTGGTGACATGGTTTAGGTAATGTGAGTCTGCCTCTCCTTGAACTCTTTGTTTGCATAATTGGAAGCCTCTTGAAGCAAATATCTTCTTGATGCATGTTGTGAATGGTTGAAACTCGAGACCTTGAATTTGAGTTTTGTTTCATTCTCTTTCAAGTTGGATTTTTCATTGGTATCCTTACTCTGGATTTCATTACTCGAACAAGTTATGTACTTAAAAGTTATCAACATTGAATTTGACAGAAGATTCCCTTGGAGGAGTGTCAATTATCTGGATTTATTTCCAGACTTTATTGTTAGCATCTGGAAAAAATTAATTACTAATTGGGGTCGAGGCTGTCTCTTGGAAGGTTCAGCATATAATAAATTGTGAACTGGTGGATAACCCAATGTTGAATGCGAGATAGATTATGATTTCATGATGTAAACAATAGGATGGGGCGGGGGCATCTTATTATGGTCCAGTTGAGGTCCTTGAGGAGCACTGGGTCACATTCTATAGTGTGAAACAGCTGGGAAAATAAGAAAGAAAAAAGAAAAGAAAAGGAAGTAGTCTAATTTTGTTAGTTGATTTTAAACCATATTCATTTGTGTCAATCAGTACCAATCACCTTAATCTTAGTCCTGATACCATAGTTCTTAATAATTAGTTTTTGCTCTTCACAAATTGTTGTTATTTATCCAAACAAAAAAGTTGTAGGATGATGGTTCAAAAGTTTAGGACAGAATTAAAGAATCAAGAAAGTCTATTAAACACTCCAAATACTAGTAAATTTGAAGAGAAATTTGGAACAGAAAGAAAGGAATAGAACTAGAAGAATCTAGATAAGAAAACTAGAAGAAAGAAAAGGGAAAATCCCTGAAAATCAATTCTGGACATTCTGGGACAGAGGTGAAAAATGACCAAAATACCCCTGGCCGTGTGTCAGAAAATTCTTCACTTTGTCAGGGTGAATCTTGGGTCTAAGATATACTTCTATTCCAAATTTCATGAATTTTTTTGATAAGATTTGATTTATAATTTTATATAAGAAAGTTGCTGCCATAGGGTTTGTTCACGAAACCAGAAAATTGAATGAAGAAGATGAATCAAGAATGATACGAAATCAAAGAATAATTTCAAGAAACTAATATGGATGGATAGTAGACTAAGGTAAGAACAAATACGCTAAAAAAATCAAAGAAAGGGTGGGATCCAATCAAGAATCTTCATGAATTCTTGATGGTCGTTAATGGTGGGAACAATTAGCAGCAAATATATTTAAAGAAAATAGTAAGATAGATTGAATAATAAAGAAGAAAGAAAGCAAGGAAGGAAGAAAACAAGAAAGAAAGAAAGAAAGAAAGAGAATGGGAGAGATCGATTAGAGAGAGAGGAGAGAGAACAGAGAAAGAATCACTTACTCGTGAGAGGAGAGAATAGAGGAGAGGAGAGGAGTCTACGAATTCAACCCACAAGAGAAGGGAGAGATGCTTGGGTCGCAACCCACACACACCATGTGCCAAGTCAAATTTCAATTCACCTTCACTAACTTTTCATTCAAATCATGTGATGCCTTAAATAGGCTTACATGAGTTGTTTAAAAAAATCTTAATTTTAATCAAAGTCCTATATTCTAGGACTACCTTTTAAAATAAACTTCCTAACTAAAACAAGCTTCTAAAAAGACGAGTCTTACTAAAACAAAACTCCTAAAAAGATAAGATTCCTAAATCTTAAATGACTCCTATAACTTTACAACTCTAGGGGCTGTTGACCAAGGATGTTGGGCCTCACTTGGACTCCTAAAAGCTCCTAAAACTAACCAACAATTGAGCTGTACAACCTGCACATGTGGGCCCCATTTATGTTGACTTTAATAGTCAAAAAAGAAGGCCAAAAACATGTTGTCGTGCACTCTTAGAACCCTTAAATCTATGGCAATTTTGCCTTATTGCATCAAGATCCCTAAAATAAAAAATAATCCCAAAAACCCTTGACCCACATGTAGGCTGAAATGAGGGGAAACAGTAGGCTGGTTCGATGACAGATTAGGGACTGATTAGGGTAAAATCAGAGGACTGTTTTGATCTTTTGACCCTAACAGTGGGCTAAATAATAGCTAGTTCTGTAGTCAAAGCAGGGGCTGAAAAGTTACTGTTTTAACACCAAACAGAGGCTTACAGATGGGATTTATTAGGCTGGAATTTAGGGACTGCTGCAGGGTACGAAAGGGCTGGGTTTAGGCCTAGGAGAAGATGGCAGATTTGTATGACAGATCTGAGGTTACCACAAGCATTAGAAGAGGATGGGACTTGATGTTTCATGAAGAGAACAGCAAGAAGGGGGGGGGGTACAGGTTGAAGTTAAAGAAGATCATGAAAGAAAGGTTCTTGATTTCAGAAACCAGAAAACAGAATTGAGTATAAAAAGAAGAAAACAAGACATGAGGAGAGAAGAGAGGGAGAAGAAAGAGATAGAAAGAGAAGAGAGAGATAAAAGGGAGTCCATGACTCAACCCAAAGAGGAGAGAGTAAATTTGGGTCGCAACCCATGTCCACTTCAAAATTTTAAATCTTAATTCAACCCTTTATTCAATTGTTGGAGTGCCTTAAATAGGCTTTACAAAAGTTTGAAATAAAGTAGAATCCTAATCTATGAAAACTCCAATAGTCTAGGACTCATTCTTTTACTAAGTTTTCTAAACTAAATCAACCCCTAAAACAAGAGTCCCACTAAATTAAAACTACCTAAAAAGAAAAGATTCCAATCTTTAAATGACTTCTAAAATACCCAAATTATGAGGCTATCGACCAAAGGTGTTGGGCCTCGTGGATTCTAAAAAAGGTCTTCTAATTTGACTCAACTCTTGGGCTGAACGACCAGCATATGTGGACCCCATTTTTGGCTGATTTAACAGTTAAAAAATAAGCCAAAAATAGGCTGGTCGTGTACACCACAAATCCCAAAATTTATGGCTCTTTTACCTTATTACATCAAGACTCTTAAAACTAAAATAACTCCAAATAATTCCAAATGGACCCATCTTTAACTAATTGACTAACATTGGGTTTTAATCAGCCTTGTTTCCTTAACTACCATTGACTTTTAAAGCCTTATTATAATATTACCCCATGCATATAAAGTCCCCTAATTCCTTGTACGACCAACACCTTGTCTTGCTTCTCTTTTGGGTTTGCACCTCCATAAAGGTTGCTCGTTCTCTAGCTAATTGATGGTTTTTGCATCAATTCCACTCTTAAAAAAACTCAACTCCATTGAGTTTGGAGGTGGACCAAAAATCCAACAATATCACAACTATAGGAACACACCTGAGAAGGAAGGATCCTGCTGTCTTCTCAAGCTTTAAGATAGACAAGTCTTATGTAGGCACCATTTTCATCTCATAGTTGTGGTACTTGAATGAGTAAGTGTTGTTGTACTCACAATATTTAGCTTTCTTGTCATACAATCATGGTCGTCCTAGGAGAATGTGTCACCTCGAAACCCGCATGCAAAAATCAGAGTATAAAATATAAAACACGTGTGCATGGATCTTGGCGTGTGACATTTCTCTTTCCTTGCGGAAGGAGCTTTTACTTATCTTACCTAATTGCAACATATATATATATGTTAAATCCTGAATCCTGTGTATATTGGTATCAGAGCCTAATGTCAGGCTAAACCCCCTTGTGGCTGCCTAAGTAGTTCCTGCACGGAAAAGTTTACTGTAGTGACAC
>JAOXJP010225859.1:0-25540 GCA_025762735.1 Platanus orientalis | reverse complement strand
CCTTCCCCCTTTATCTCATTTATTTCCCAGTTTCTCAAATATTCTTCGAGCTGGTTACAGAAAAGTAGAGGAGTGGTCCACGTGTCAGTGTTGAGTTGGTAGTTGTTCTATCATGCTCTACATCCTGTAACCGTTTTTGTCTTACTTGCAGTCCACTCGGGTATTGCCACACATCCATTGCCTCGAGAGACACAAGCAGTCATTCCTCGATCGTTTTTTACCGATCAATAAACTGGAAGACAATGGGGTCGGTCAGTACCCTATATTTTTAACGGGTCGGATGACAGATTTTCTGTGTTGGATCGATCGGTAGCGTTAATCTCTGATGGTCGATCAGTAGTCATGCCTTCTACTGGGTCAACTCTACTGGGTCAACCGATAATTTTGTTGGATCGCTGAACAAACTAGATGAACCGATGGGTTCGCTTAGTTAATCGGCTCAGCCATCTCGGATCCGCATACTCCATCGTCAAACTCATCAAATGTGCTTGTCGTCTTTGATGTCTCCTCCCCTTCTGCAATCTTCTATATCAGTAGAATTTTGAAAACGAAACTAGGCACATAGACCAGAGACTGATCGAATTTACAACTTCTTCAAGAGTTCACTATGGTCCGTGTAGAAAATTGTTGTTTCCTACTAACGCCGACAGGAAAATCAACTCGCTTGAAGATCTGAAAATCACCTATAAGCATCAAAATTTTCACAGTTCCGAGAATCAAAACAAGGATCAAATCGTGCGATTTCCGAATCCTTAAAAGACTACAGAACACCAGCTCGCTTGAAGATCAAAATCACACCAAAAAAGAACATGAACGAGAGAAGAGTAGGAAGGAGAGAGAAAGCGAGCAGCAGAGAGTGCCGAGCAGTAGCGAGAATGAAATATGCGTTGTTTCGGCGGCGGCGGTTTGGGTGAATCGCCCCAAATATAACCTAATAGCGGCGGTAATTACCAAACCGCCCCTAAATCGCCTTTCTTAGCAGCTGTTTTTATTAAACCGCCCCAGAATTTTCACAAAATACAAAAGTGTCTCGTATTAATCGCCCCTAATATTACCATTTATTCACTATAACACCTCATAATCTCATCACAAGGTAAGATTAATCGCTCTTTAGCCTTGTCTATTAAGCAAACCTTAAGAAAGGAAAAAAAACTAAAACCACAAAATAAGAGAAAAGAAAGAAATAAAAGTCAATAAAATCCATTATTCATTTCATACAGTTTTCTGTGTGCATATGTTATGAAGCAAAGTTTTATTAGGTGGAAAAAGTAAAATTACAAGTATTATTACCTGATACTCAACAAAGGAAAAGGGAAACCTACCGAAAAATTCTGACCGTTACGTCATTTCCCCTATTTTGTAAGTTGCATGGTTTGGATCACTTTTTTAGTCCACTTGCCTAGTTCAGCTCAAGTTTTTAAACTATGCCTTCAATGTGGTTTAAGCTAGGGGTGGCATAGATTAGGTTCAACTTGAACATGATTGACCCAACTACAGTGCTCCACCATTTGGAAAAAGTGGGTCAAGCATAGACTGGGCTCAATAATCAGAATTCTTGCAACAACTTCTTTCAAAGAAGTATACAAATAAAATGACCAACCATAATTACAAGTGCCGGTATGATAAGATAAATAAATTAAGTAGTAAGCTCAATCTCAACAACAGCTCTAACATTCTTATCTAAACTCTAAAATAGTGCATATGGATCTACATTAGGCTTTCCTTAGATAAGCATATTTAACTCTGAAAGATCATCCATAGGTATTTTGAAGTCTCTTGAATCATGGTCATATAAACCATCTTCATCTAAGTTCAACCATGAACTAAGATCTTGATGCCCACCAAAGTCATTTAATACACCTAGTTCTTCAATTGAGTCTAAACCATATAATTGCTAGTAAAGCGGTGAGGCTTTTCTACGCTCAGCGTAGGCAAACGCCTAGGTCAAGGGGTGTCTACATCAGTGCTAGAAGTGATTTACACTCACCCCCAAAAAGTGAAAATCACTTTTGACGCTGATGTTTCCACCCGTTTGACATCGGTGGACGTCGGCGCAGGTTAGGGGTCAGCATATAAAATCCTTACTGCTAGTAAAGTCAATAAGCTTGGTCATTTGAAGTGGTTCTCAAGTTAGTATGACCAACAACGTTATCAAGTAGCACTTCCCTCTTCCTCCCTTTGTTTGATATTGGTTCATGTCTGGCATAAACTTTGTCCAATGAATAAGAACTTGAGATGCATCTAAGAAACCTCGTCAAGCTTCTCACTATGAGGACCATGTTGCTCAACCATATTGAAAAAGGCACCTATGGTTGTAGATGAAAACACACTAAATAAATTGTATTTAAAAAAAAATTATGTGATTGGGAAGGAACATACATAATGCATAAACAAAAAATAACACAAATGTTAATGTATTATGACTATCTGTCCTTCCGAAAAAACAAAAATATTTACAGAATAAAAACATAATTAAATCCTACAAAAAGTCATTGGTGTCAAATCAAACACTAGATGACATATTTAAAATAATATACCAGATACCATGGGCTCTAGTTGGTAGGTGTTAACAACATATGAAGTTAAGTTTGAACCATAGACGAAATCAAGTCTAATATTTATGTTTTTGAATATTACAATTAGGGGGTGGGGGGGGGAGGTGAAGATATATTATGTTTTGAGTAAATAGTTAATGAATCATGCATTAATTAGCAGACTTTGCAAATCATTGTTCATAATTTCTTTAATGGTTGGTCGAGAAGTATGGATCTTTGCAACACATGTGAATCAGCTAACATTTGTTAGTTTCTTCACAACAACAGAGCTTATAAATGTCGAAGTTAAAAAAATTGACTACTAAGGGATTCAACATACTTAAAAAAAATGAAAGCTTTCCCACAATGGAAATGGAGGATACCCACAGTCCAAGATCATCAACCATTGCCAGATCTAAATCAGTAAAAATGTAGTTATGAATTTAGTTTTTCTTTTGTAAATACTCTTCAACCCTTGTTTCTAGAAAGGTTTTCACAGATGTATGGAAAGTACATACCCATGGTTAAAAGAAGGGGGCATCCAAATATATCTTATTCATGTAGTTTTCCACTTAATACTATTGAGATCAGCATTGTTTCATAAAATGGGGTGTTTCTCTAACTCATATGTAAAAAAATAACAAGTTGTTAAAGCACACTAAAGAAATTGGCACTAGACAAGAAAGTAGACTTAACAATTAAGAGAACCAACTAAATGTACCTAAATCACAACTTCAGATGATTCTTGAAGTAATAAAAAAAGAGAACCAACTAGGATTGAGAAAACAAGTCAAGGTGGTTAACTAATAAAATTTTATGAATTAAACATAAGAAAAAACCAACACAACAACATGGTATTTAGAAGAACAATTGCAATGAACAAAAAAATAATTATTGGTATTTCTCACATCTTCACTTTAGATGTCAAAACTTTACATTCCTCATATGCTTCGATCTCCTTCCCTTCCTCCTAGTTTCTCCACCTCCCTAACATCATCTCTATAGTTGCTATCATTTCCAAAACCATGCTCTACATACAAACCCATTTCCTTTAAATTTTGTTCTTAAAGATTACATAGACATTATAAATAAGCATAGCTTACCTTTAAGCTCTCGACGTAGAAGGCATGGTGCAAAGATATAATATGAAGCAATGACATGATAATATTAAGAATTAAAGTGCATAGTAGTTTATCAGTTTCAAGTAAGGCTACTCCCATCAGTACTGAAGTAAGGGTGATGTTCCTTAATATAATTACAATACCAAAATATAAAAAAGTTCACATATCAATCATGGTTTAAGTCTATAACCCTATAAGAACTACCAATATTAGGACCATGATGCATAAGTACAAAATTACATCCTTCTCACATCTTCCACTTAAATATGCTCTATTTTGACTATGCTCCTATTGATTAGCTTCTTCATTGTACCGCTATACATCTAGCAGTACATCAAGCATTTCGGCTTATACAAAAGCACCTTGATGATCCTACACATACAAATTAACTACTTTTTTAGTGGGGCAAATGAACTAATATGAGTTTCAAAATATAATTAAAGTAATTGTTATACCTTCCCAAAATGAACTTCTCTTGGATATGTTGCCGACCTTCAAGAAATAAACTTCTCTTTCAAAAAGTTCACTGTCATATTATGCTATAACACAAAAATTTACCAAAAAGGTTAGGATTTTTTCTTTTCAGAGAACATCTAAGTGCTACCACTTAGCATCCTCCACAACATCCTACTACGACTAGGTATCCCGTATGCTACAAATGCCTTAGCGTCTGATGGATTCTTAACCATTTGTTTAAAACAAAAATCTAATATATCCTACTCAATCCCTCCCACAGTTCAACAGCAGCCAACAACTCTGAAATATTCACATGGATTGCAAGACGATTTGAAATTGCATTGGCTACGTGATCAATTTAGTTAGCCACCCTAGATAAAATGGAGTTGAATGCATCTCACCCTCGCTTTTGGCCACAAGGCTTTCGCCTTGTGTGGACATTTGCACTATCCACAGTGGTTTGAGTAGAGGTAGGTTCTTGGGTTGTTGGAATCTCGGTTTTTGGTTTGTACTCAGAGTGTAGAGATACATCTTCTAGTAAATATGGTGACAATGGATCCTCAGAGTCAATCCCCTGATTCCTACTCATGCAAACCTCTTCACTCATGTTAGAAAATTGACTTGTTGCATGATCCTTACCAAATGTTGCAAGCATGTCATCATACAATGGCCAAGACCGCTCTTTATATTTTTTCATTGAAGGACGATCCTATATAAAATAAAGGATTTGCATTGTTAATTCAATTGCAATGAATATTTGAAGTCTAAAATTAAGTAATGCTGCTATAGTTTAAAGAAAGCAAGGTGTTTGTTAAAGTTACCAAGAAAAATGGCAGTCAAACTTCTTCTGTCACCTCAATTCTTTTTGTGACATTGTTCCATCCATAACCACTCTTTAGTTGCAGCTTATGTATGCCCTTGAAGTCTTTTTTTAATATCTTTGCTCGATTAACTACATGATGCTTCGCAAGTTGTAAATTGAATTTTGCATCCACTACCCTTGTACATGCATTATAAGCTACATCTTTGAAACCATTAGGTACTTTACCACCTAGCAATATTTGATTCTGTAACTCTTCCAACAAACACTTATCCATGTCTGGGGTCCAAAACTTGTTTTTTCTCAGTGCTGATTGAGAAGACTCAACTGGCTCCATTACCTATATTGGAGATCCACATTATAGAAAATTGGGTCAATGTCCCAACTTGATGCTTAAGAAACTCAATAGCAATTACAATACAAATATAATCCAAGCTAAAATATAATTACTAAGCCATATATGTTCTACAAATAACTAAAACCCATGAATAACAGTTAAGTCTTAACTACCATAAGAAAAAAAAAAGTCAAGTCTTATAATTATACAAACAATCTACTCCAAATGAGCAAGTTCAAAATCAGCCCACATCTCTGTTGTAATTTTGGATTTTATATTTTCCCCCTCTCTACCTTCAACTGCCCTATAAAGAAGCCTCGATATATTGTCTTCCTCGAAATAAGTGGGACTTGTTTTTGAATCTCTATCTACATCCTCTGAGACACTGTCTTCATCCTCTAAGAGATTGTCAATAGGCATGTACCGACGTATATGGTTGTGGACACAACAACATGCAATAAATATATGTTTTTGCATTTGGTAAGAGTACATTGGTTCATTGCACATTATTCCAAATCTCTTCTTAAGTACTCCAAATGTACGTTCAATCACATTGTGTGAGGATGAGTGTCGAAGATTGAATAGCTCTATCTCGTTTTATGGAGGATGTCCTTGTAGTTCATGCAAGTGATATCAGGTATTACGATAAGGAGTTATAAAATTACTCCTAAGTGCATAACTAGCATCCACAAGGTAGTATCTACCTATGTAAAATTTGTTCAACTCATATATATGTTGTTATAAAAGATGACAGTGAATAATCATTCCATCAATTTGGTTTAAGCTTAAGTTTACCTGGAGGACATAGAACCTATGTCCCCATAGAAGGGCATTGTCCAGGATCCTTGAATCAGAAGCAGAACCCTCCCACCTAGTTAACACATATGTAAATTTAAGGTCAAAGTCATAGGCAGCCAATATATTTTGGGTTACAATAACTGGTCATATATGTAAAAAAAATATTGATCAATAGCAACGATTATAACCGTCATAATAGATGATCATTACTATAATTTTTTTTATACCAGTGGTCGTATAAACTATCTCTATACCCTTTGAGTGATGGTACTTAGGCAGCGGTCGATTAAACTATAGCAACAATTTTTAGAAATGCTGGTATAAGTTCCCACAGCCTATATATAGCAACGGTTTTGGTAGGATTTAGCAGCAGTTTTGACTACTAGTACAAACCAATTTTTTTTTTTTTTTTTTTTGTAGTGATATAGTTTCTTTTTTATTTACTTAGTCTTTGAACTTTTATCTTATATGAAGATCATGTATTTTCAATACCTTTCTTCATGTCACTCTTTGTTACTTATTTTAAATACTTGTCTTTATAATTTGTAGCTTATTCACTTTCTTTCCTTTTTATGTCACGTTCTTTCCTTACATAACTTATGAGTATTTCTTTACTTGTGAGATTTAGTTATTTTCATTCCTTATTCTAACATTCTCTTTCTTTACATATCTTATAGTCTTTTCTTTACTCTTGAAGCCTTTAAGTTTTTATTTATTTTCTTAACATTCTTTCTTTATTGTGAACTTAGTTTTGTTTTTAACATAGTTTTTTTCTTCTTATCATAGTTTCATATTCTTTACATTTTATAATTTTTTTCCTTCTTATCATAGTTATACTTTTCTTACACTTATTTATAACTTTAACACATTGTATTACATTCCCAATGGCCAGACCTTAAACATATCTTGATCTTGAACATATTTTGCACATTGCATTTTATCTTCAATGGTAAGACATTGGCATTCATTTGCATATTGTATTGTATCCCCAATGGCAAGACCTTGACCATACTTGACTTTGAATATATTTTGTACATTATATTGTATCCCCAATGGCAGGATCTTGACTATACTTGAATTGGAATATATTGTGTATATTGTATTGTATCCCCAATGGTACGACTTTGACATTCATTTGTAGATTGTATTGTATCCCCAATGGCAGGACCTTAACCATACTTGACTTTGAATGTATTTTGCACATTGTATTGTGATGAGGCCCGAATCTTGATGCTCAGACTCGACCATATGAGTGTAGGGCTCTTCGATGATCCTATGAACCTGCAAGGACATAGACCAAGAATGTGCTAGCTGGGTGCCGACCAGTTGCACTTTAACGATCAAGTTAGATATCGTAGGGAGAAAAAGGTCAGATATAGTTTAAAAGAATGTTTTTTCATACCTTCCGTTGTTGTAATCCGTCTCTTTATAGCACTCGGCCTCTTCATCATTTTCGGATTCCCATCTCAATGCCTCTTGCTCAGGCAGTGTTCCCGGGCATGGTCGTAGGAGCTAGATTTGCCAAGGGTGGTTGGATTGAGCTAGTTGTCCTGTCCTCAAACATGATGTCATGGGATATCGTATGGTTTCAATTCCAGAGCATTTCTTCATGGTTCGGCCTTGCCGACGTGTGGTATCCTTTCCTTGTATAAATGCCTTGGGTCAGATTCGTAATGCCTTATTTCCTAAGGCTCAGATGACTCAAGGTTCATTGGCTCAAGAGTTTTGGGGTTAACCAAGGCGTGGCTTAGATTTTTATCTTGGTTCAGGCTTTATGCCTAGGTGTGGTTTTTGGGTTGAGCCTGACCGTTTGCCAGTTCTAGTCCCATCAAATACCTCCCAATTCTAGAGGGCCATTTCTCTTTGTGAAACTGATGGAATTATTCTCACACCGTGTCTTTTGCTCTTTGGTGGTTTCTGCCCTTGTGGGGAACTGGGACAAGTGCCTGGGAAGTCATGCGTATGTTATGACCATTGAGACTTTGTGCCTTCATAACAAGCGTGTCATTAATTAGACGTCACTTTAGCTTCCCTTTAGTTGCCTATGATGACACATGGAGGGTGTGGATCTTGTCATACAAATTGATAAGACATTACTTCACCTGCTTGCTGAGCATGTGCGAGGCCATGTGGAGGGCTTATATATCTTTATACGGATCACACAGGTGGGCTCAGCCCACCCAGTTTCTATAAATAGCTTAGGCTCCCTTTGCTTTCGCTCATTTAAGATTTTTCTTCACCTTCTACAGTCTTCGTCTTCAACAACTCTAGTGTTCGTAGTTGTATTTTCTGGCAGTTTTCCAGGGTTATGTTTCCTTCTCCAACAATCATTTCGGTATGTTCTTTTGCTCTTTCTTTTTTCCTTTAGTTCGTTTCTTCTCTTTAGGTGGTTAGGCTTGCCTCTTCAACTTGTCTTTTTATTTTTTAGTTTATTTTATTTAACCCTAGACAACACCGGAGTTCCCTTCGGTTTCCATTTGGTCCAACTCTGCAGCTTCCTTCCAGCTCAGAGGTGCCCCCGAGACCTAGGCTTAGTCGGTAGTGACCTTTCATATCTATTTTCCGTCATTGACGAGCTTTTGTCATTCTTAGATCCTTTCATAGGGGTTATTTTCACCCTTGTTCAAATGGATGCCTCCTTTAGTCCTTTATCTTTTGACTCTGACGCCACCCTATCCATGAGTATGGGGTTTCCTGAGTTTGGGTTTGTTCATCCCAATAATCTCGAGGGAGCCTAAAAAATGACCCGAGAACCTCCAACTAGTCCTCTAATGGCTGAGATTTTCCTTTCTACCCTCAGTTCTTTTGACTTAGAGAAATTTAGGCGGTTGTATGATATTCCTGAGGGCATCGTCCTATATTTTCCCAGGGCATCAGAGCGAGCTTGTCATATTCAACTCAAGGAGGTTTACCTCTATAAACAAGCTTTGGTGGCTGGCCTTTGATTCCCTGTGGCCCTTTTTATTAGGGATCTTCTTCTCTGTATCGGTCTTTCTCCTTCCCAATTAATGCCTAACTCATGGAGGATTGTGATTGGTTACATGATCCCCTGGGTGGCTAGTAGTGGTGGGCATGACCTTATTTCAGTCTCGGAGTTCCTTTTCTGTTATTAGCTTATCGAGAAGGAATTAGGTTGGTGGTACTTCACTGCCTGAGATAGCTTTAAGAATTTGGTTACTGGTCTTCCAACATCCCACAAGGGGTAGAAAAGTAGATTTTTCTTTGTCTCGGGTAATGGCTACGAATCTTACAATTGGGATAATAAGAATGAGAAATTGGTTCGCTTCAGCCGTGTATTGGGTAACCTGGACTCATCTAGTAAGTCTTCTTATGTCATCGTTTCATCTTCTGTTTTCCTTTCAACCTTCCTCTAGCTTCTTACTCTGCTTTTTTTGTGTCCTGCCTTAGTTTTCTCTAAGCCTCACCTTCTGGCGTCTTTTAATTGCGTGCTTAGGGTGATTTCGTACCTCGTGCATGATTACTCAGCCCTTGTCACCTCCGAGGCACATTCTCATTTTCCCTTTCAGCCTCAGTCTGTCGAGGATGTAGTCTAAGAGGGTTTAGGTATTCCTCATATTGTCGAGCTCACTAGGGGAACCACCGGGGGTATTTTCTTATTCTTATTCTTTTTTATCCCTCCTTTTTTTAAACTCTGGTTAGCTATAATTTGTAGTCATGATGAAGGATGATCTGAAGCTCCTTCTAAAGAAGGCTAGGGAGGCTCGCGAAGAGGCTACAGACTCCCAAAGGATTCTATCGGCAAGGGAAGGTTCGAGTGTAGCCAAGGGTCCCAAATTCAGTGGTTTGGTTACTCCAGTTTCGAAGCATTAAAAGGTTCAGGCTTAGGTTCCGTGGAGCTGAGAGGACACCACAACTTTGCCTCCAAAGAGGGAACAAGCACCCCAAAGTGCCGCCATCGGCACCCCTGCCGTGCATCCTACTTTTGGCCCTGCTAGTCATCCACTTACACCTGCTGAGGATCACTTTACTCCTCCTACTAAAGGTTTTATTCCCTAGGTTAACAAAGGGAAATGTCCAGCCATGGAAACCTTCGTGAACACTCCCGACTACTCGTTTAAGAAGATGACTGGGGTTGTTCCAAAGGACAATCTCGAGGCTCTTCTCCAAGTTTCTTCGGGTGCCCTTTACTAATGAATGGTGCTCAACCTTCCCGAGATAACTTACTCTCTTAGTTACACTACTTTTTTTTTCACTCTTGCCTCATCTTACCTCATTATTTTTTTGTAGTTGACCTCACTCGTGATGGTGAACATTTAATTTCAGAAGGCTGTGAATAATAGTGTTCATTCACAGAAGAAGAAGTTTTCTACTTTGAAGACCGAGAACTCAGGCTTCCAGGCCCAGTTGTCTAACTCTGTTAAGACAAAGATAGACCTTCGTGCTGAACTTGAGTTGCTTCATTCCAAAAGGGATGACTTGGCAGCTAAACTTTGGGTAGCCATGGAAGAGAGAAAAATCTTAGTGGATAAGGCAATCGAAACTGAAGGTAGGTCGTTGCTCGAGATAAGGTCAAGGCTAAAGCTGTGCTGGTTGCACGTCTATAACAGGAGAGAGAGGCTGCATGGGTGGACATCTGGGCTTCTACTAATTATGTGATTAAGGTTTCATATTACTACAGAGATGGTTTTGAAGCCTTTTATTGCTGGGCCTTTCGGATGTACCTAGAGATCGACTTTGTTGGATTTGTTTTTTATGACAACTCAAGGTCTCTTGTTGCAATCGAGGTCATTGAGGTCGAGGAGGATGAAGTTGAGGATTAGGTCACCTCTTAAGGACCTTATCTTTTTTTTTCTAGGTTAGCTTACATGGACCCTATGTAAACAGCTTCTCTATGAATGAAAGCATTTCCCTGCCTTATCATAGTATTTCTTCCGTAAAGCATTTTTACATGTCTTTAAGAATGATTGTCTAGTATTTCTTGTACATGTTGTGATAACCTATTTGGTTCTCCATTTTTCCCATTTAGCTGGACCTGTAGCATATTTTATAGTTTTATCAAATGTAAAAATCCTTAGTAGAAATTTGAGTCATTTAGTGCCCCTTAGCCATGTGGGGCCTGTCAAATACCTTTGATTCATCAATGGACTTTTGGCCACATAGGGCCTATCGAATAACTTTGTGCCATCAAGGGACTCTTAGCCACATGGAGCCTGTCGAATAACTTTGAGTTATCAAGTGACTCTTGGCCACATGGGGCCTGTCAAATAACTTTGACTCATCAAGTGACTCTCAACCACATGGGGCTAATCAAATAACTTCAAGTCATTAAGTGACTTTTGACCACATGGAGCCTGTCAAATAGCTTTAAGTCATCAAGTGACTCTCAGCCACATGGGGTCTGTCGAATAACTTTGAGTCATCAAGTGACTCTGGCCACTTGAGGCCAGTCGAGCAACTTCAAGTCATCAAGTGACTCTTAGCCACATGGGGCTAGTCGAATAACTTTGAGTCATCAATTGACTCTCAACCACATGGGGCCTGTTGAAGTACATACCTTTGTATTTCTTTAAGTAGTTTTGTTTGTGCAATATGTGCAGAAGACCTCTCTTTATTAAATGATGTTGAGTTATAATTTTCCTAAGGGTAGTATTTCCTTAGATGTTCTGCATTTGAGGGTCAAGGTAGTAGCTTACCTTCCAAATTCTTAAGGTGATATGATCCAGGCTTGTTGAACTTAACAACTTAGAATGGTCCTTCCCAATTTGATCCTAGTTTTCCATCCGTTAGATTCTTGGCAGCGAGTGTGACCTACCTTTGACTTTTCTTATTATAGTATCGGGCCATGGTGTTCTAGTAAGCTACCATTTGGGAGGGAGCCTCTTGCCTTCTTTCTTCTAGTAGGTCTAGATTCAGGTAGAGATTCTCTTTGTTCTTTTCGATATTTGCTCTGGTGACTCGGTAGATTGGTAGGATTAACTCCACTAGGGTAACTGCCTGAGACCCAAACGCTAGGAGGAAAGGGGTCTCACCCATTGGGGTTCTAACCGTTGTCTTGTATGCCCATAAAGTTCCTGATAGTTCATCAGGACAATTCCCTTTATGCGCTTCCAACCGTGTTTCTATTATATTGAGGAGGGTTCGGTTAGTGACCTCTACTTATCCGTTGGCTTTAGGATATCCTGGGGAAGAGAAGTGGTTTCTAATCTTGAGATTTGAGCAAAACTCCCTGAACTGAGGGTTGTTAAATTATTTCCTATTGTTTGAGATCAAGACTTCTTAGACACCAAAACGACAAACTATGGCCTGCCACACGAAGTTTCGAACATTACTCTCAATAATTTTGGCAACAGGTTCTACCTCAACCCATTTGGTGAAGTAGTTGATTGCTACGATGATGAACCTAACTTATCTTTTTCCCTTGGGGAGTGGGCCGACTATGTCTATCCCCTATTACGTAAACTGCCAAGGGATGGGGATTAGAGTAAGTTTTTTTGCAGGTTAACGAGGCTTGTTGGCGAATCTCTAGCATCGGTCACATTCCTGCGTGAAACTTGTAGAATCGGTTTGCATGGTTGGCCAGTGGTAGCCTGCTCTAATGAGTTAGTGAACCATTGATTTGCCCCCTGAGTGGTTTCCACATACACCTTTGTGGATCTCGCTCATAGCTAATTTTGACTCGATTAGGGTTAAGCATTGGAGGTAGGGTAATGTGAGGCTTCTCTTGTACAAGGTTCCATCTAATAATATGTATTGTGAAGCCCTTATCTTGAGTTTCCTAGCCTCTACGTGATCATTAGGGAGCCTATCATTTTCCAGGAATACCCGCATTAGGTCCATCTATGTGGGTCCTCCTTTAGTGATCCCAATAGATATCGTTTCGGCGGGGCAATATTCATTGTTGGTAGAAGCTTAATCATCATGTCCTCGTCGTCTTTAAAGGCTGAAGCTAGTTGGGCCAATCTGTCAACTCGGTCATATGCCCTTGAGGTACGTGTTCGATGATGAATACATCAAACATGCTTACCAATGTTTGGACTATCCATAAGTACTCTGCCATTCTATCTTCCCTCGCCTCATATTCTCCCAAAACCTAGTCTACTATTAGCTTAGAATCACTTCTAACTCTTATGCTCCTAGCTTCGAGCTTATGAGCTATCTTAAGCCCATTCACTAGCGCTTCATATTCCACTTCATTGTTGGTTGCCTTGAATTCGAATCTGATGGCATACTCTAGTTCTTCTCCTCCTAGGCTTATTATTATGATTCTGGCCCTACTTGCATGATTTGTGGTTAACCCATCAACATGCAACTTCTAGTTGTTTCCATTCATAGGAGTAGGCTCTCCTAGTAGCTCCATGTCCAAGGATGGAGTTAGTTCAGCTATGAAATCAGCTATGGCTTAGCCCTTTGTTGCTCCCCTAGGCTTTTATTCAATGTCAAATTCTCCCAGTTCAACTGACCATCTAATCAATCTACCAGATGTGTTTGGCTGTTGTAGGGCATATTTGAGGGATTGGTCTGTGTGGACTGTGATAGCATGGGCTTGAAAGTATGGGCACAACTTTCGTGCTGTGATCACTACTATAAAGAAAACCTTTTTAACCTTCGAGTAATTCTTCTCAGCTCCAGTAAGGGCCTGGCTTACATAGTACACGGGTCATTGCTTACTTTCTTCTTCTTTTATCAATACCAAACTCACGATAGAGTTTGAGACAACAACATATGGGAGTAGAGAATCTTTAGGTTCGGTTCTTCACAGTAGAGGCAGACTTGCAAGATGTTCCTTGAGTTTTTGGAACACCTCTTTGAAATCTTTTGTCCATTTGAATGCTTTTTGAAGTAGATGAAAAAAGGGGAGGCACTTATCCGTTGATTTGGAAATGAACCGATTTAGTGCCACTATTCTCCCTACTAGTCTCTAAACTTCCTTCGTGTTCCAGGGCAACTCCATTAGCATGATGGCTTCCACTTTTTTGGGATTTGCTTTAATTCCCCTTTGGGAGACCATAAAGCCTAAGAATTTTTTCACCGATACTTCAAAGACACATTTTGTAGGGTTCAACATCATTTTGTACTTCCTTAGTGTTGAACGTTTCTTTAAGGTCTCTGAAGTGGAGGTCTGCCTTCAAGCTTTTTACTAGCATGTCATCTACATATACTTCTATGTTTCTCCCTATCTAATTCTTGAACATGGTATTAACTAGCCTTTGGTAAGTGGCTCTGGCATTCTTCAGTCCAAAGGACATTAATCGATAGTAATAAAGGCCTCGATCGGTTATGAATGAAGTATTTTCTTGATTTAGCCCAAACATCCGTATCTGGTTATACCTCAAGAAAGCGTCCATGAAGCTGAGCGACTCGTGTTTAGAGATATAATCGATAAGAGTGTTTATCCTTGGTAGAGGAAAATTGTCCTTTAAATAGATTTTATTTAGGTTCATAAAATCAACACATACTCTCCACTTTTTGTTAGCTTTGTCTGACTAGCACTATGTTTGACAACCATTCCAGATAGTGTACCTCCCGTATAGACTTCACTTCCAAGAGCTTGTCCACTTCCTCCACTACCGCCATATTTATTTGCCGTGAAGTTCCTTATTTTCTGCTGCACAGGTTTGGCAGTCTTGCAAATGTTTAGTTTGTGCACCATCACCTTTGGATCAATGTCGGGCACGTCTTTATGTGTCCAGGCAAAGATGTCTCGGTGTTGGACCAATAGTTCGATCATATTTTTCTTTGAATTGGTTCGAGGAGGATTCCTATTCGAACCTTTTGGTCAAGGGCCAGATCATTTAATGGTAGTTCTAAAAGATATTCCACTAGTTCGGTAGTTGAGATTGTCTTCTTTGCTTTTTCCTCATTGACCATCATGGCTTCTTCTTGTAGACTGTTTGAAAGAGAAGCACTATAACATTCTCGTGTTATGGTTTGTTCGCCTCTGACTTCTCCCACCTCGTGTTCTATAGGAAATCTCATCATCAGGTGATAGGTAGAAGTTATTTATTTCATCTAGTTTAAGAAGGGTCTTCCCAATATTGCATTGTACGCTAATGGGCAATTAATTACCAAGAAGATGGCCTCTTTAATGACTTGCTGTCTCCGAGCCTAGCTATCATCGATAGGGCTATAGACCCTAGGGGAAAGATCTTATCTTCTGTGAAGCCCACTAGGGGAGCCCCTATAGGTTGTAGCTTGTCTTTTGGGATTCCCATAGATTTGAAAGTAGGCAAGTACATTATGTTAGTGGAACTGCCATTTTCTATCAACACTCTCTGTGTCCTGTACCTGACGATCATGATTATTACTACAAGGGGATCATCATGTGGGTGTTACAGCCATGCAGAATCCTCTTCCAAGAAAGTGATCAGGTGATCAATTTTTCAAGCCTGTTTCACCGGTGTCCCAATCATGTATATGTCTCTTCCCTTCATATGCTTAGATCTCTGTAAATGAGCTTTCCGAGCCGAAGCGGAATCGCCTCCTCCTGCGGATCCTCCTGCTATCACTCTAATTTTGCCTAGGGGTGGGATTCCCTCTTTTTCCATTACGACCATGTCTTCTGAACCATTACTAATCTTCACATCCTTCCCTGCTATATCAACTCTTTTATATGCTCCTTACGGCTAAAACAGTCATTCGTGTCATGACCATGGTCCCAATGAAAACAAAAATATTTCCCTCTTGCCCTCCATGTTTAGGGGGCCTTTAACTTCCCTGGCCATTTGAGAGCAGGTTTGTCCTTGATCTCCATTAGGATGCTTCAAGAACTACGTTCAGAGGGGTATACTTGAGAAATCAGGACTTGAGAGTCCTTGCTTTTTGTTCAAGTTGGTGAGGCTAATCACTTTGCCCTTGGCTCTAATTTGACCCACCCGATCCATCTATTCTTTTTCTCTTTTATGATTCTCCCTTACCTCTCTAGGCTGTCATCGCATCTTCTGCATTCATATGCTTTTGTGTTTTCACCATCAACTCCTCAAGGGTATTTGGTGGAGACTTTGATAGGGAGAACACAAACCTAAAAGGTTGTAATCCCCCCATTAAGGCAGTTAATATCACTTTGTCATCAGTGTCATCCACCTGCAAGGCCTCCCTGTTGAATCGAGTGATATAACTTCTTAGTGATTAATCTCACTCTTGTTTCATGCTCAGAAGTTATATCATAGGCTTTGGAAAAATTTGAGCACTTATGAAATGGCTAACAAATAGTGGATGGGACCCTTGAGGGTCAAAGGGAATGCTCAACACATGATCTCATTTAGGAGGGCCTAGAGGTGCATCAGTATCTTGTATGTCTCCAGGTGGTTGAGGGGATCTCTCGTCCCTTTAAACGCTTCCATTTGTGGAGCACAGAATTTGTTAGGAAGCGGGTAGATCATTACTCGGTCCAAGAAGAGCAACTTTATCCTTCTAACCAAGCCTTCTATAGTAGATGGTTCATTCTCCTTCATTGTCTACATGACATCTTTCAATTGGTCCTATACTTCCTTAAGTTGTTCGTCCATTGGAGGATTTCATGGACCTCCTCCCTCTATTTGGCTCTAGTGAAGGTGTTCTCCATCGTGATGCCTCTTGGACTCATGAGATTATATTTCTCCCATTCTTTCTTCGTTTTTACTTCCCAATGGGGTGGGGTTTTCACCATGCAGTCCTTCGCGATTTTCTCGTTCTTCCCGGTTAATGATTCTTTGTAAAAGTTGTTGATTTTGTTGAGTGGTTTCTTCTATGACCTTTGTGAGGTCCCGTACCCATTGTTTGAGATCGGGTTCACTAACCTCCTTCTCTGTTGATTGGTTTGGTCATTGTTTGCCATGGCATTCCTTGGGTTATTCCTTCCTGCATCCATGGATCTGGTTTCTACCATGCACTCTAGTCTAGATGAGCCATTTTAGTTATAGTTCCCACAGACGGTGCCAATTGATGAGGCTCGAATCTTGATGCTCAGATTCAACCAGATGAGTGCAAGGCTCTTTGACGATCCTATAAACCTATGAGGATAGAGACCACGTATGCGCTAGTCGGGAGCCAGCTGGTTGCACTCCGACAATTAAGTTAGATATCATAGGGAGAAGAAGGTCAGATGTAGTTTTGAAGAGTATTTTTTCATACCTTCCATTGCTACAATCCGTCTCTTTATAGCCCTTGACCTCTTCATCATTCTTGGATTCCCAGCTCTATGCCTCTTGTTTGGGCGGCATTCCTGGGCGTGTTTGTATGAGCTAGATTTCCTAGGGGTGGTTGGATTGAGCTGGCTGTCCTGTCCTTGGAGAAGATGTTGTAGGATATCATATGGCTTTGATTCCCGAGCGTTTCTTCATGGTTTGGCCTTGCCAACGTGTGGTATCTTTCCTTGTATAAGTGCCTTGGGTTAGATTCATAATGCCTTATTTCCCAAGGCTTAGATGACTCGGGGTTCATCAGCTTGGGAGTTTTAGGGTTAATGGAGGCATGGCTTAGACTTTGATATTGGTTCGGGCTTTTTGCCCAAGCGTGGTTTTTCGGTCGAGCCCGACCGTTCACCGGTTCTTATCCCATCATATTGTATCCTCAATGGTAGGACCTTGACCTTCTTAATACATTCTTTAGTTATTCCTAATGTAGGATATTTACATCTTGACATTCTTTTTACTTATATTCTTTTATGTTTTTTATTCTTTATCCATTTCATTCCCCATTAGGTCATGACCAACTTACTTTATCTTGCTACTACATTAAAGATTCTTTAATCATGACATAAGAACATGTACTATCACATGTTGCATTCACTAACATAGTAATAGAGGAGAAATCTATCACTATAAGCATTCACTAGTATCATAAAAAAAACATCCAACTTTATACCATACACTTGCTAGTATGATTAGACACATATGCAACATCAACAAATCATTCTCTAACTTACCCCATAAGAAATCATAGAATTTTGCATATTATTTACTTCTAAATATTATATAATTAATACACCTAACATAAGTGAGGATTCCAATAATAATCATATTAGATATGCATTCCAATCATCCACAATCTTAATTCAGAACTTAATTGAATCATTCTATGATTATCCCTAAGAATTTTATATGCTACCATTTGCTATGATCATTCTAATAGAAGTCAACATGCATCAAAATCCTGTTCTACATATGTACTCAATTAATTTCCTTATTCTTCCACTAATATGTTAAAAGATGCTTAACTACAATTCAAGTATTCATGTTTTTCATGCTAAATCAAAATTTTTATACATTAATAACTATCATGGAGACTATAGATTCATAGAATCTAATCTTACAAGCTTTCAAAACTCATGTAATCTAATATCTTAAGGATATACATATATATATCATGTAAAATCACTTTTCTTTACAAATTAAATTAGAAATTTCTAAGATCCTAGCATAATATGACAAGATCTCATCACAAACCACACAATAGGTAAGGATTTCTAGGATTCTAATAAAAGACTTCTCAATCATATAAGGAAAACCTTTACATAAATAATACAAGACATCTAAGAACCTAGATGATAAACAAAAATTGTATAAATTTTGTATAACTAGTTACTAGAGTTCCAAATCCTTTTTACCCAAGAAGATCTTCAAGTAGAACCTATTTTTCCCTTGAACAACCTTCTACTCCTAAGATTAAATCATATATTTATTATTAGAATCCATAAATCATCAAGAAATTACAAAGAAAATAATGAACAAACCTAGATCTAAGCATCAAAGACTCACATTTCTCTTAGAGAATGAGAGTTCACTTTTTCCTAAAGCTTCCAAAGTTCTCCCTTCTCTCAAATTTCCCCTCTTCTTATGATATAAAAATCCTAAAAGATGTAAAAATTGGGTTTGGGGTTGTTCTCTATCTGTCTCCCACAAAATAAAGAAAAATCACGTGTTAGTGCAGGTCCTAAAGTGGATCCTAGGCCAAACGGAGTGCTTAGGCCGATTGGCGAGCACTCGCGGTCCCCAATCATGAGCCTTCATGATCCCCAGATCTAGCATAGATATCTCACGGTAAATTGGTTATAACTTTCTTTAAAGAAACTTATTTTGGTGCACCATTTGTTACATTGGAAACTAGACTTTGAGATTTTTCTATTGGTGTATGGATTGAACTCTAATTCATTCTGTATTGGTATAGGTTTTCCTATCAAGTTATCATAAATCTGTTGACTTGTCAATACAAACACCTGATAGGAGAATTATCATAATGTATCTTAGAAAACTCATAATTGCACACCATTTGATGCATTGAAAGTACTCATAGATCTTTCTAATGATATATAGATTAAAAGCTTATTCATATAGGGTTGATACAAATTCACTTGTGAAGTTACCCTAAATATGTTGTTTGAGACAACTTCTGAATTTGTTAAGTTCATACTTATCTTTGCTTACTCACTTCTAATTCATCCAATTGGGTTTTAAACACCATAATGAACTTTCTAAAACATGTAAAATGATATTTTACTCCTATACATGGTTATTTACATTTTTTCCCTTCATAGATCTTTCTAATGATATATAGATTAAAAGCTTATTCATATAGGGTTGATACAGATTCACTTGTGAAGTTACCCTAAATATGTTGTTTGAGACAACTTCTGAATTTGTTAAGTTCATACTTGTCTTTGCTTACTCACTTCTAATTCATCTAATTGGGTTTTAAACACCATAATGAACTTTCTAAAACATGTAAAATGATATTTTACTCCTGTACATGGTTATTTACATTTTTTCCCTTCACGAGCACTATAAGGTGTTATAGAGAATATAATTCCCAGGCCTGAAAAGGACATGATCATTCCACCTTTGGATACTTTGGCAAAGAAGGACCCTTTACTTGAGGCTGAAGAAGATGAAGATGTTGTGGAGAAAGTCATTTTTTTCTGATGATGAGGAAGATAGAGAAGAAGGTATAATCAGGGAGGGATTTGATATTCCTATGGAACCTAAGACAATAGTTAGTGAAGGTCCCTTGATTGATTATGTAGCTAAGACTTAGGAGCCCCAAGATGCTATTAAAGATATTACTCTCACTTCCAATAACAGGGAGAATAACGAGGATGACAGGGCTGAAGAAGAGCTTAACCGCCTAGCTGAGTTTGTTGTTATTGCTAGTGAAGGTCCTATAGTGGTGTCTGATCTTACAATTGAGAATTCACCACTACTATTGAGCCTGTTTAAATAGAGGGTTCTAGTGATACTGAAGATTAACCCATTAAGGAAAGCAAGGCACCCCCTATCGAAAATGAGATACTTGAAGAGGTAGAGAGGACCATTCCTGATGCACTGGCCGTCAACCCTAAGTTTGAGATAACTAAGGACATAGAGAGGGCGGATGTTAATATAGGTGCTAACATCGATGCACTTCTTAAGGCCACTTGTAACAACCCTAAATTTCACTATCTTATATAGGTGTAAATCCGAGTCTTTACTAACCAAATCCATACGTAATTCATTATAAATTGTAACCTTTTACTTTAACCGTAAATGTAACACAACATACGCAATGGAATAAAAAAAAATCATTAACATCATAATCTTAAAGGTATAGCAGAAATAAACCATAAACATGTACCATATATATAACTCTAGCCATCTATCATCACAAATAAAACATAAAATTGTAAATCATAAGTACATAACTTCGAACTCAATACAACCCTGAAATGATATTCTAAAAAATAAAGTCTAAAGTAAATAGAAAACTAGTGACAGAGAAAGCATTTGCCGCATGCCTTTCTTTTTACCTCTAGGCACTACACATGGTGTACTTGCACTAAACCTCACTTGAAAATTGTATGGATGGGTGGTATCAATGGCTCCTAAGTAGGTATAATTCTTTTAATATAAAAATATTGAGTATATCTTATATAGTATACATACCAATTTCTAACATGTAGGAATGTGCTAGTGTATATACATCATCTACTAGTCATCATAAGATCTATACACTCATCATCATGATTTATCATGTAGGAACTATGCTTGACAATACACATGATTCTATTTATACATGACATTCTACTAATATTTACGTATGACAATATACATGATTCTATTTATATATGATATTCTTCTACTATATGTGTACGACGATTTGCATGGCAATATAAATATATAATGACATGGTAAACATTTCTTAAACATATCACGATAGAGATAATTAGTATAATCTTGACAAGCCTTTTCTAATGGTTTTCATGCATGGCCTACACTTTACCAACAAGAATAATCATAGGTAAACTATTTCAAGGTAAACATGCATCATTCTTATACATTTAGTAGCTATAACAATGCAATTAGCACGGTAAAGCATATGTAGATCAACTTCTATTATCACAAGTTTATCTTTAGCTTTGCATTTATTGTTTGTATCATAGTTTTCATAAACTCGTACCATTTGCCTTGTTCAACATAGTTTATTTTCTCTTACATGTCATTATCCTTAGTATTTTCATTCTTTAGGTTCTTTTACTACTTATCACTTTATCAAATTTCACTTATCACTTAAAATAGATTTTGTTGTTATTTTTTTAGTATTCACTAATCATTTTCTTAAAGCTTCATCTTCTTCTTTTCATATCTATCTTATAGACTTTGATTTCTTTTTAAAGAGTATATGATTTCACTCTTTTCTTGACATTTTTTTTCTTACTCATATTATGGACTTCCATTTTTATTAGTAACTTATATACTTTCATTTCTCTCAATGAAATTTTCTTTTCTTACATAACTTATAGATTTTTTACTTATGAATTTAGATGTTTCCATTTTCTTGCTTTAATAATTATCTTTCTTTACATGATTTATAACCTTTCCTTACTTATGAAGCTTATATGTTTCCCTTTTTTTTCTTGTCATAGTTTCATTTTTCTTACATATCTTATGCACTTCCCTATATTTATGAGACTTAGGTGTTTCTATTTCTTGTCTTTACATATTCTTTCTCACATGGCTTATAACCCTTTACTCTTGAAGTTTATAGGTTTTCCTTTATTTTCTTAATGATTTTACTTCCTTATGTACTTCTATTTTCTTCTTATCATAGTTTCTTTTATTTTTCTCCAAGGGTGGGACCTTTTTAATTTACTTATACATTGGCACATTGTATCATTCCCCAATGGCAAGGGTCATGACTTATATTTTCTTACACTTATTTACATTTTTTCTTCACTTACATCTTCTTTCATTAACTTACACTTTGATTCACTTGTTTACACTTTCTTTCACATACATGTTGACTTATTCTATTATCCTTAACTATAAGGGTCATTGATATATTGTTTATACCACAATAGCAAGGGCCATTGACATATTGTATTATTCCCTAATAGAAAGGGCCGTTGGCATATTATATTATCCTAATAGCAAGAACTATCGGCATATTGTATTACCTCAATAACAAGGACCATCGGCATATTGTATTATCCCAATAGCAAGGATCATTGGCATATTGTACTATCCTAATAGTAAAGACTATTGACATATTGTATTATCCCAATAACAAGAACTATCAACACATTGTATTATTTCTCAATAGCAAGGGTTGCCACATACATTGTTCTTTATGTTTTAGTCATCTTTACTTATCATCATTTTATTCCTCTAGGTGGGGTTTTATACCAACTTTACACTTCTCTATATTCTTCTTTCTTATTTTCTTTCATCCTTCTTGTCTTTCAATCTTTTCAGATATTGTTTATTCATAGTCATCTTACCTAATCTTATCTTTACATGATATATGATTTGATCATAATATAAGAGGTAATTATGTTCACATAATATCAATATACTAGCAAGATCAAGGATATATACAACATGAACAAGTCATTCTTCAATTTTATCAATGAGGAAAATCATATAACTTTACATATATTTTCAAACACCATAAAACTTATACACATGACATGAGTAATGGTCTAGATAACAATTCAATTATACAGGCCATTAAGTCATTCACTACCTCTAAGCAAATCTTACTTAAATCATTCCATAGAGTTTCTTAAGTAATTTATATACATCAATATGCTAGTATCATTACATGGAGATCAACATGCTTCATAGTTATCTTCTAATATTACATTTAACCAAAATATTTAAGAGATTCTCATCACTAATTCAAATAATCACACTAATCATGAAAAATCAAGCAAATCATCCATCAATATCTTTCATGAAAACTATAGGGTTATAGAATCCTTATTTACAAGCCTTTACAATGCATGAGATTCATTATTTCAAGAAAATACATGTAGATAACATATAAATCAACTTTTTCTCATAGTATAAATTATGAATTTCTAAGATCATAACAAAAATTGACAAAATCTCATCATAAATCATCACAATAGATACGGTTTATAAGATCCTAGCAAAGGGCTTCACAAACACATGAGAAAACATTTATAAACTAATGATTTTACCATTACAAGACTTCTAAGAACCTAAAAACAAACAAAAACATAATAGGATTTGTATAACTACTTACTCAAGCTTTTAATCTTTGGTTTGAAGGGAATTCTCCTCCAAAACTTTCTTTTCTTTGTCAAACCTTCCTCTTTTTACGAGTGTAATACCGAATTTCGTGCATATTTGAAATTCAATGTGTACAAATTACCCTACCATCTAGTAGGGTGGTTTATTATTTTTATTGTGGGGACTAATACTCTAAATCCTTGTGAAGGATTTGTTAATTACTACTATTTAGCATAGCAAACCTCTGATTTTCTTAAGTTACTCAAATTGTACAGTAAGAAAGCTGCATGAAAATAAAGAGATGAGGAAAGGGGAGAAGAACACCTTGATCTCTATTAATATAAATGTGGTTTTACAAGCTTTGCTTTTGAATACCAAAGTAAACATTGAATCTTACCTAGACATGGTCTTTTATAACATTAAGCTTCTGTATTGTCTTCCTTGGAGGGATGAATAAAGATGTATGAACTTGTTGCCTTCTTTAAAAGAGAGAACCTTGCTGATTTTGCAGAACTTGAAGAAGATAGATAACTTACCCAGATTGGAGAGCACAAGCTTACAAGTATGCTATGAATTGTATAGAGTTAAAGCGTTATGATTTTGTCACTTTTGAAGGTATCTATAGATGTAGAAATGAACTATAGTAGAGTCCATGTTGAAGACAAACTTTCCCTTGTTCTTGGAATCCATGTTGGAGTGAGAATGTATCCTCCCCATTTCTTGTCCACATTGGTGCCTCTTCTATGCGAGATTACACATTCATTAGTCTCATGGGTGTTTAAGGAGTTTCTGAGTGTTATGGCCATGCAAAACAATCACCATTGAAGGAGTTGGAGTCGAATTTGAGTTTCTGGTTCGAAGTGTGTGAATGAATGGAAGGTCATCTCAATTGCAAGCTTCAATGGTTGTGAATAGAATACTTTAGTGTCCATTCGTAGAGATAATTCATGTTGGTGAATGGACTGATTTGGTCCCATTTGCAGATGTTTTGAAACCAACAAATGGCATGAATTTTTCCATTCGTGAACTTTGGGTTTCAACAATGAGTAAACAAGGTCTTTTATTGTTAAAATACATAAACTAAGGTTGAAAATGGAAAACCACAACACTTTTATGCTAGATATAGGTTCTAGAAACCTACCCAAGCTTGGAGAAAATGAATATTCTCTCCCTTCTCCTAATCCTCTAACTTCTCTCCCACTCTCCCTGTTTGTGTTATAAGGAGTCTAAATGACCTAAATGAGGTTTATTAGGGTATAAAAGGTGTCTAATGAAATTACAATATTTATCCTAAAGGGAGAGGGTGAATAGGATATTTTAAAATTTCTTTAGATTACCCTAAATTCAATTGTTATTTAATTAACCAAATTGGTTCCAGTATTTGATTGTAATTGAATTATGCACATGAATACTTATAACGCTATGGAGTGTAAGTGCCTAATTGTATTACATGTAAAGATGTTACAATGTATATTGTTGATGTATGTCAATCCCATGGGCATTTGGGTAGTGCTAGAAGTCTTGTAAATGTCCTATGCGATCTCATAAGTTCAACTCATGTAGCCAAGAAAGACCAAAGACCCAAGGAAGAGCACAGGAAAGAGGCACACCATGGAAGGAATATCACATGCATGCATATCATTTTGTGTCTTAAAATAAACCTAAACATGACTTAGGTCCTGTAAGCACCCAAATTTTGTCTCGGGTCATGTGATGTATAAGGTTAGTATAACAATTATTAAAGGGCAGAACTTTGAACACCCTCAGCTTAGGAAGAGCCAACATGAACCCTAGAAGGTTAGTCACTCCTAGGAAAGTCTTTTCAGATGTTTCAGACACAAATGAATTAGTCAAAGAACCTTATTACAGCCTAAAAAGCACTATTTTAGGACAACCCCTAATTTCACTCGAAAGCACCATTGGGACTTTAAGGGTCCACATTTTAGAACTCCGTTCATGTTGTCAGCAAGTTTTCCTCCTCCTGTAAGTTTTTCGGCGATAAAACATCACAGTTGGAAAAATTACCATTT
>JAOXJP010225858.1:0-11595 GCA_025762735.1 Platanus orientalis | reverse complement strand
TCGAAGCATTCTAGTGAAATTTCCATTAATCCTCATGACGAATAATCCATCAAAATCGAAATTTTGAACCTTGGATATGTCTAGAGTTTAAACCTACATCTCAACATTTTTTTTTAATTCATGGGCCAGCCCAAGGCCCGATTAATTAATGAGGGTCAGGCCCAAACCTTGGCCCAAGCCCACCCCTGCAGGCCCAAGCCCTAGCCCGAGCCCGGTCTATAATTTTAGGGCCGAGCTTGGGCCTACCATGGCCCAGCCCATGCCCACCCCTACAAATTTGGCACCACAAATGATAAAGTGATAGTTGTATAGCGGTTGGCAAGCAGGATTGGAGAATTAGAAGATTGGATATATGCTATGAGATATCGAAACATTATTTTATTTCACTTTAGTATTTTATTTTAATTTATTTGAAAAAAATGTAAAAAGTTAGTGGATTTTAATTTAGGCTTGATATTTGATTTTTAGATGATGGTTTAATTTATGTCAGACTATTAGTTTATGTGAATGGGAATGCCAAAACATGATTATGGATTATTTTCAGGTCTATGGAATTTTGGAAATTTTACTACAGTTCAATTGTGAAAATGGATAGTTATGATTTTTGATATGTAATTTCGCTGCGTATGAATGAAAAGAATGAGCAAAAAATTTATATGGAATTTAAATGTTAAGAATGAATGAATGTTTAATGTCGTGTGTCAAAATTCATGGCCCTTTTGGTGTGGGTTTCAGGGCGCGACATAAAGAACCACATGAAAATCCCAGAGTAAACGATGCCAATTATAACTTGCGCATGCCACTAAGTGCTACCACATAATGCAAAAAGTAATGTAGCAACATGAGGATCAATAAAGTTAGCACAATTCATCATGGCTTGACATAAATCGAATGAGATATACCAAAGAGAGTAATGTACTAACATAGAAAGTCAATAGGCATGACAAAGATACACAAATCATGGTGAACATATCATATATCATTTCATCAAATAGATGGGAAGCAAGCATTTAGTGGATTTCAAGAGAAATCAGTGGAATATATAAAGGAGCACCACAAGAACTCTTTATTCCCTTCAAATCATGTAATTTCAACTCCATAAAATTTTTAACAATAGTATATATTACCAAACTCAGGGAAATGGAACATTTACACCATATGGTTAACCCTAATTCCTAAAAACACATAGCGATGGTGTAAAAGAATCTCTTCATTCATGCTCACATTGAAGAATCTAAAATCCACTAAGGGAAATCAACATTCTCATGGGGTTTGAATATAGATTCACCAAAGTAAAGCTCATCCTCAACAAATCCAAAGTTCTAGGAAAAGGGAAATCATGCACATAGAGCTCTTCTATTTATACAACCAATTTCCATGGAGATTAATCAACAAATCTTAGCACATACGAAATAGAAACACAATTTCTATGAACCTAGGAAGGAAATATGTGCATAAAATGTATAGCCAACTCACACAAGCATATCCATAGAGATTAGACCACAAAACCATGAAGCATGAGATAGAAATCACACAACTATGATCCTAAGAATGGAAAAATGAGCATAAACTGAATATCTACTCAGCCAAAGCTTTTACTCTTGAGTTTAGAGATGATCCTCCATAAAAAGTACATTTCCTTCTTCCAAAGCTCCCTTATCTATAAGCCAACAAGGTATTTCATGGTTAGAATACAAAACTTATGATAGAAAACTAAGATCCATGGTCATCTAAACTAGATTTAGAAAGAAAAACAACTATTCTAGCAAGTTGTCAAAGTTTGGGAGTGAAGCTTACCAAATTGAGGAAGAACTCCCTCCTCTCCTAAGCTCTCTAAATCCCTCTAAACTTTTTCTTTTTTTATTCTAAATGACCAAAATGAGGGTTTAGATGGGTTACAATTTATCTAAGACAAGATCCCACATGCGTGGGGGTCCAACCAAATTAAGCCACATCGAAAACAGAGCAAAAATCATCATTTTCGCACTTTTTTCAGCATTCTCCACTCTGGACTAGTCATGAGGGTCATCTTAACCAGTCATGGGTCATTAGGACCAGTCATGGGGTCATTAGGACCAATTTGGCAAAGAGCTAATGTGGGGTGGGGTGGCAAGACCGGTCTAGAAACATCCCCGATAGGTTTTGATTCTAGTTTTTCTCCTCCTCAAACACCTTTCGGTAAAACAAGTGTAACTCTCTTTAGAAAACTCCATTTTATGAACCATTTAGTGTGTTGGAAATCAGACTCAAAGACCTTGCCAAAAAGGTATGACTCTACCTCTAATTCACTCAGGTTGGTGTTGGTGGGTCTGAGAAGTTATCTCAAATACGTAATTAGGATAACTTTCGATCTTGATAGGTTCGAGTTCAAGTTTGGGTTCTATACTTCAAAATTGGTCCAAAAGGTTCCTAAACCACTCTATGATATGTTTAAAATATGTAAAATGAAAATTTTACCTTTATAAGACAAAATTATAGTTTTACCCTTAAAGCATAACACAAGGTGTTGCATCTTCCCTCCTTTACAAAATTCAATCCCTGAATTTAAGATGCGTACCTTGGTATTGAAATAAATGCAGGTACTTGGTCCTCATCTCATTCTCTCCTTCTTATGTAGTCTCTTCTTCGGAACGATTTCACCATAAAACTTTCACATAAGGGACAACCTTGTTTCGTAGCACTTGCTCATTGCAGTTAAGAAACATCACTGGTTGCTCTTCGTATAAAAGATCTTCATGAATTTGAAGTAGTTCATACTCAAGGATATGAGAGGGATCATGCATGTATTTCTGCAACATGGATACGTGGAAGACGCGATGCACATACGACAAATTTGGGGGTAATGCCAACTCATAAGTGAGGTCACCCACTCATTTTAAGATTTTGAAAGGTCTAATAAATCTCGGGTCGAACTTGTTTTTCATCCCGAACCTCATCATGCCTTTAGTTAGCGACAGCTTGAGAAACACATGGTCACCTTCTTCAAACTTAAGGTCATATATTATCTTGTCTACATAGCTTTTCTATTTGCTTTGTGCCATTAACAGCCTATCACAGATAAGCCGAATCTTTTCAGTAGTTATTTAGACAAACTCAGGTCCAAGAATCTTCCTCTCACCAACCTCGTCCCAACATATTGGGGATCAACATTGTCTACCATACAAGGCCTTGTAAGGGGCTATATAGATACTAGATTGATAGTTGTTGCTATAGGAAAACTCGATCAATGGTAGGTGAGCATCCCAACTACCCTTTAGATCAATGACATAATCCCTCATCATGTCTTCTAGAGTTCAAATAGTCCTCTCAGACTATCCATCGATTTGAGGATGGAATATCATACTAAAACATAGCTTGGTTTCCATGGCTCATTGCAAGCCTCTCCAAAATCTAGAAGCAAACATTAGATCTCTATCAGACATAATGCTAACTGGGACACCATGCAAGTGCACAATCTCATCCACATAAAGCTATGCCAACCTGTCCAAAAAGTAAGTAACTCGGATTCACAAGAAATGGGCAGACTTAGTCAATTTGTCCACGATCACCCAAATAGAATCGAATCACTTACTTGTCTTGGGAAATCCCATGACGAAGTCCATGGAGATGTGCTCTCATTTCCATTCTGGAACCTCCAATGTTTATAGGAGTCCATCTGGTCTTTGGTGTTTAGCCTTGACTTGTTGACATGTTAAGCACCTAGCCATAAACTCTACTACCTCTCTTTTTATCCCACTCCATCAATAGTAGCTCTTTAAGTCATGATACATCTTTGTGTTACTAGGATGTACTGTATAAGTAGAATGGTTGGATTCCTCCAAAATTTTCTTTTTTTTAGGTTAAGATCATTTGGAACACATAATTGGTTGCCAAGTCTTAGTGAACCATCTTTTTGGAGTGAAAAGTCTATCCTAGCACCATTTCTCACTTCATCCATGATCTTCACGAGTTGAGGGTCATTCCCATGAGTGCTTTTCACCTTGTCAAGGATAGTGGGCTGCACTCTAAGGTGTGCAAGAGGTACACTCAACTCATACACATGAAGGTCCACATTCATCTCTCTCAACTTCTCACAAAGAGACGTTCTCCCCATAGTCAAGCAGGCTAAGGAACTTGATGATTTTATAGTCAATGCATCAACCACAACATTTTCCTTGGTAGGGTGATAGTGAATGGTATAGTCATAGTCATTTATCAATTCCATCCATCGCCTTTGTCTGAGATTCAACTCCTTTTGCAAGAAAATGTATTTTAGACTCTTATGGTGAATGGTACAGTCATAGTCATTTATCAATTCCATCCATCACCTATGTCTGAGATTCAACTCCTTTTGTGAGAAAATATATTTCAAACTCTTGTGGTTCATGTAGATCTCACATGTCTCACCATAGAGGTAATATCTCCATATCTTCAAAGCGAACACTACTATAGCCAATTCCAAATCATGTGTGGGGTAGTTTAGTTTATACGACTTTAGCAATCTAGAAGCATATGCAATCACTTTGCCATGTTGCATAAGAACGCAACCTAAGCCACGTCTTGAGGCATCACAATACACGACATAACAACTGGATCCCGAAAGTAAAGTGAGGACCGGTGCTGACACTAGCCGATCCTTTAGCTTTTGGAAGCTCTTCTCACATGCTTCGCTCCATTCAAACCTCTCATTCTTCTAGGTCAGTTTTGTCAAAGGCCCTATAATACTTGAAAAGCCCTCAACAAACCTTCTGTAATAGCCTGCTAAACCTAAGAAATTGCAAATCACGTGCACATTTGTGGCTCTCGACCAATTCACCATGGCCTCTATAATCTTAGGATCAACAAAGACCCCATCCTTGGAGATCACATGGCCAATGAATATGACTTGGTCCAACCAAAACTTGCACTTGTTAAGCTTTGCATTAAGCTTCATTTCCCTCAAAATATGTAGTGCAATCATCAAATGCTCCTCATGCTCTTTGGACTCTTGGAGTAAACAAGGATATCGTCGATGAAAACAATCACAAAGCTGTCCAAATGAGGTTTGAACACACGATTCATCAAGTCCATAAAAGTAGGAGGGGCATTTGTCAAGCCAAAAGACATAACCAAAAACTCATAGTGTCCATATCTAGTGTGAAAGCAGTCTTTGGTAGGTTTTCCTTCTTGATTCGCCATTGGTGGTAACCTGATCTAATGTCAATCTTTGGAAAGAACTTAGCGCCTTGTAACTAATAAAACAAGTCATCAACCCTCAATGACAGGTACTTATTCTGTACTTCACAGTTAACTGGTTCAACTGTTGATAATCGATGCACAACCTCACCAAACCATCTTTCTTCTTCAGAAAGAGTACTGGTGCACCCCAAGGTGACACACTTGGGTGAATAAAGCCCTTGTCACTTGAAGCTACATCTTCAATTCCTTCAATTCAATTGGTGCCATGCGATAGGGAGTTGTAGACACAAGTGTGGTACTAGGGACTAAATCAATGGCAAACTCAATCTCCCAATCTGGAGGCAACCTAGGGAGATCTTCTATAAATACATCAACAAAGTCCCTAATGACTAGGATGTCGTCAATCTTTGCCCCTTTACTTTGGCTATCAACTACATAAGCCAAATAACATTAGCAACCATTATGAAGAAGTTTGTCTACCTTAATCATAGAGATCACACTTAGAAACTAGTCTTGCTTCATTCCTTGAAAAGAAAATTCAGGTTGACTAGGTATATAGAATACTACCTCCTTCGAGTAACAATGGATAGTGGCATAGTGCATTGCCAGCCAGTTCATTCCCAATATCACATCAAAATCTTCTATGTCAAGCAGAATCAAGTTTATGGACAACTCTCTATCCCCAATCCTGAATACACAAGACCTACAAACCAGCTCTGCTAACATGGTTTTACTTAATGGTGTAGAGACGATCAATACAAAATCTAAAAGATTGGGCAAAGAATCAGAGTGTCTCATGTAGTGGCAAGCAATAAAAGAATGGGTGGATCCTGGGTTAATCAAGATCTGTGTGTCATGACCAAATAGGGGGAACATACTTGTGACAATGGATAGAGATGCCTGGGTAACCTACTCAGTGATGCCATTCACGTGCCCTGGAACTTTGGCCTTCTGCCTTGTCTACTCAGGCATGGTGGTCTGGTTCTTCTTCCACTCTGGATAATTGCAGACCATGTGGCCAACTCAACCACACTTGAAATAAGAGCTAGTCTCTTTGAAGTAAGCCCTAGCATGAAAGCATCTACACATCAGGCATGGTGGTCTAGAATCAATCTACTTTAACATCTTAGTCAAGCTAGTCCTGTTGAAGATCTTAGGTCGTCTCAGCCCTATGGGCTAAGGGTGCTTTATGCCCTTATCATGGCTCCTGGTGAGCTCATCATATTCCCTCTCAATAAACCTCATTGTCTTAACAACCTCAGTAAAGGTCCTCAAACGAGCAGTGGTCATCCGTGTGCGGATAGTAATCCTAAGTCCCCTCTAGAACTTCTTAGCCTTAATTTCATCATCTCACGTTGTCAGTGGTGTAAAACAGATCAACTCTGTGAACTTATCCTTATATTGGATAATAGTCCTGCTACCCTGGGTAAGCTCAAGAAGCTCACCCATCTTCTAATTTCTCCATCCCTCTAGAATGAAATATTGGCGAAAGGTGTGAAGGAATATGTCCCATGTAGGTAGCTCTTCAATGTCATACTAAAGGGTGTTGTGGGTGGCCCTCCACCAATGCTCTAACTCGCCCTTCAATATAAATGTAGCAAGTGACACCTTCTGCTCAGAGGATCATTCCCTGATAGAAAAAATTATCTCCAACTATATAATCCAGTTCTCGGGCTCCATGGGGTCAGAGGTCCCCATGAACTCTCGTGGTCTCATCCGACGAAACTACTCATAGGCATCACTGCCATCTCTAACCATCCTCCCTTGGGGCTGTCGCCCATGAGTGACATGGTCTCTGACCACACCGGTTAGCTCTCTAATAGCACCTAGAACTCTAGTCATGGCATCACCACCCAGCTAAGTAGTAGTGGATGACTCAGAATGAGTGCCTCTCTTCGGCGGCATCTTTATATCCTAAAATTAGACAAATAACATGTCTTAGAACTAGGAAGTAGCAGTAAGCATCTACTTAACTCTAAGATACTTAAAATTCATTATTCTTAAACATCAAACATGGATAATCAATCAATCTTCAAACTATTCCGTTGACTTATCCAAAAACCTAATCCTTAACTCCACAATAACTCAGATTGTCTATAGAATCTATAAACCTAGGCTCTGATACCAATTTATCATGACCCAAATCCATGATCATCAAGTGGGCATGGTTCAGATCCATGACATAGGAATGACCCACCCTGAATCCATTTCTCATAAAGGAGAGACCAACGAGCTTGGAGTATGTCATCAACCCTCTTACCTATTCACATATCATATACCATGTAAATTTATTTCCTTATCCTTTCATGTCCAGTTTAGTCCATTTAAAATAATAATCATATTATAGCAAGATAATAATAACAATTGAAATCTAAAATCATGTGCAATAGAAATAATAATATCATCAAGACCATCCAAAAGTAAAGGGCCTAAAAATGCCCATGAAGTATATGCAACTCTTACAAAGGGACCAAGTTCAAATAAATAAGGTATAAAATGTACTACATCACTGATAAAGTAAACTAAAATTGAAAGCAAACTAAGGTGTAAATGTCTGGGCTAGCCGCCCAACCTCCAACCATCATCCCCTCATCCTAAGGTGTACTCTAAACTATGCGCATACACATCTGTAAGTGGTGCCAATTGGAGTAAGCTTGATGGACATAGCGGGAGGGTATGTAGTTTATACAACACTAAAAGGATGCCAATGATAATCACCGTAGCAAGTAAAAATAATCAAGATAATTGAAGAATCATAGCAAGAATGAGACTACATCAAGTTTACTAAACAGGTATCCTTACTATGATTCGAGTACACATATCATAAGGCAACCACAAGACTATCCAAAGTAGATCAAGCTAAATAATGCATAGACTACAAGCTATATGTCACATGCTAAGTACTATATGCACATGCTCAGTAATATATGTGCCACATGCAAATCACAATATCATCTCATCTCATAACATATCTAAGTGTAAATAAACCATGAAAGGGTCTCTAATATATCACATCACATAACCCATGTAAGGGTCTCCAACATATCACATCTTATAATCCATGTAATGATCTCTAACACATCTCATAAAATATAGTCTAAAGAATATCTACATAATCTATTCCATAAAGAGTCTAAAGAAGGAAGTCGTAAATCACATGAAATGGGTCAAATGCTAATATGCAAGTAAAGGTACATGTCCCATAACTAGGGGTATAAGGAATACTCATGGATGTAACATCATTTTATGACAAAGTTCATGTAGGTTAAAAACCAAGTATCTTAAGTCCTTTAAAACCTCATGTAGAAATCCCACGTAAAGTGTCACATGGAAATCCAAAAGTAAACCATGTCAATGATAATATGTGCATGCCATTAAGAGCTACCACATAATGCAAAAAGTATTGTAGCAACATGAGGATCAATAGAGTTAGCACAATTCATCATGGCTTAACATGAATCAAATGAGATATACCAAAAAGAGTAATGTACTAACATAGAAAACCAATAGGCATGACAAAGATACAAAATCATGGTGAACAAATCATATATCATTTCATCAAATAGGTGGGGAGCAAGTATTAATGGGTTTCAAGAAAAATCAATGAAATAAACAAAGGAGCACCACAAGAATTCTCCATTCCCTTCAAATCATGTAATTCCAACTCCATAAACTTTCCAACTATAGTAGAGATAACCAAACTCAAGGAAATAGAACATTTCCATTATATGGTTAACAACAATTCCCAAAACCACATAGTAATGGAGTAAAAGAATCTCTTCATTCATGCTCACATTAAAGAATTTAAAATCCACATAAGAAAATCAACATTCTCATGGGTTTGAATATAGATTCACCAAAGTAAAACTCATCCTCAATAAATTCAAAATTATAGGAAAAGGGAAATCATGCACATAAAGCTCATCCATTCATACAACCAATTTCCATGGAGATCCTCGACAAAAAAAATCCATTTTCTTTTTCCAAATCTCCCTTCTCAATAAGCCAACAAGGTATTCCATGGTTAGAATACAAAACTTATGATAAAAAACTAAGATCCATGGTCATCTAGAGTAGATTTAAGAAGAAAAAAACTATTTTAGCAAGTTGTCAAAGTTTGGGAGTGAAGCTTACCAAATTAGGGAAGAACTCCCTTCTTTTCTCCCAAGCTCTCAAAATCCCTTTAACATTTTTCTCTTTTTATTCTAAATGACCAAACTGAGGCTTTAGATGGGTTATAATTTCTCCAAGACAAGATCCCACATGTGTGGGGATCCAACCAAAATAAGCCACGCCAAAAATAGGGCAAATTTTGTAATTTTTGCACTTTTTCAGCATTTTTTGCTTTGAACTGATCATGAGGATCATCCTGACCATTCATGGGTCATTAAGACCAGTCATGGGATCATTTGGACTGGTTAGGTAGAGAGATAATGTGGGGTGGGGTGGCAAGACCGGTCTAGAAACATCCTCGACCTATCATGATTCCGGTTTTTCTCCTACTAGGATACCTTCCGATGAAACAAGCATAACTCTCTTCAGAAAACTCCATTTTATGAACCATTTATTGTGTTGGAAATTAGACTCAAATACCTTTCCAACAAGGTATGGTTACATCTCTAATTCACTCAGGATTGGTGTCAGTAAGCCCAAAAAGTTATCCTAAATACGCAATCAAGATAACTTTCGGGCTTTATAGGTTCGAGTTCAAGTTTGGGTTCTATACTTCAAACTTGGTCCAAAGGGTTCCTGAACCACTCTATGGTATGTTTAGAATAAGTAAAATAAAAATTTTACTTTTATAGGACAAAAATACAATTTTACCCTTAAAGCATAACACGGGGTATTACATTTGAAATCCCAAATCGTCCTTACGAGTAAAAAGTCAGTTCTGGCTATATTTCACCTTTATGAGGTCAGGATGTTCCCCCACTTACTTAAAAATGAGTAGCACATTTGGGTCAGGTGTCATGTATTCTACTGAACCCAGGGAATTCACCAAAACTACAAAATTTAGTTTGTAAGTTCCCATTCTCGGCAACTCTAAGACCTTTAAAAGATTGTCACCCCAAATAGGTTTATTTGGAAATTATACAAGCCTAGTCACCACATTTTTCCCAAACTAGGTCAAAACACCTTTTATCTATATTTGGTATGTGGAAAGCCCTTAAGAACTCTCCTGGACTTAGAATTCTGCAAGGTCAGGCCCATTTTCTCAGTTTTCCCCTTGTCTTTTAAAGACTGTTTCCTAAACTAGTGCAAAGGAAGACATATACTAGCTCAATATCACCATTCTTCAGTGAGCTATCGTCATACTGTCTCTTTGAGTGACCTCCCTTTGAAAAGCTCCTATAGATTGCCCGAGAATCCGATGGATAAATCTTCAATTCCTATAGATTCCAAACTCTCTAAACTTCAATGCTTTGTGACCCTAATTTTTTCCTCAAAGACTTCTAGCATTTCCAAGGGCATTTCTAATCAAGATTTCCTCGCTTACCTAAAAGAAAATCTTGAGCTCAATTTCCTACTCAGGTGTCATAATTCGAAGTGGTTTGAACCTGTGGCTCACAAAACCTGAGAGCCGCCTTTTGTCTGAAGACCTCAAAAATCAATTTTACAATCTTACCCTCCTAGTAATAGGGCATTTTACCATGAAATTAATTCAATTGATATTAATGAGCTCACTTCCTTTGGATTTTAGCTCATTAATGCTCTTTAATGCATTCTCATCTAAAACCTTAAACCCTCACCCTTAGATATGAATCTTCCTCGTACACCCCATGTACCCCCTCTAAGATCAATTTCAAATATCTATGGAGCTCTCATGTAACCCTTGATTTCCATCAACCAATCAAAGTGTATAGATTTATCCCCAAGCTATATGCTCAACCCTTGATTCCAGACACCCTTGTCCACCCTCCCTAGAATTGAAATCTAAAATTCAAATATCTGTGTTATCCCAATGCAGCCCTAGATCTAGAACAAGCAACCCTAACCCTTGATTCTCTTCAACCAATCAAATTGGTTTATTAAGTAGATAAGCTTTGTCTCTCACCCATGATCCCTTAAACCCTAATTTTATCATAGCCATCTATTTGTCGCAAACCCTAAATTAAATCCCCACCTTAGATCTATCCCTTATCAACTTGAGATCTAATCTCAGCCTCCAATTAAATCCAACATTGGGAGGAGAGCCTTGCTCCCCACACCATGTAATCCTAGCGCTTAAACCAACCCCCCAAAGCCTATAAATAGCCCAAATTTCATGTCAAATAGGGAGAAAAATTAGAGTGGAAATCTTAGAAGAAAAAAAGAAGAAAGAAAGAAAAGTGAGAAACTGTGGGAATAGCTCAAGTGATTGGCCCTAAACCCAACCCTAAGCAAGGTAAGCCTTGTGGCAACCCGAAGCCCATATCCAAGGACACGAATTTTAAGACA
>JAOXJP010225857.1:0-11596 GCA_025762735.1 Platanus orientalis | reverse complement strand
GTCTTTAGGACATAGTGTCTAACACTAGCCTTGATCTACATCATCCGAATCAAGTGATGTCGCATCATCCTAATCAAATGAAGTTACATCATCCGAACAAGTAAGTGTTTCGTATATTCTATTTAACTTTTGTAGTTTATAGTAGAGTGCATATGTATGTAGAATACCGCATCTAACAATATATCAAAACTAACAAACATCAGCACCGAAAAGTGATTATCACTTTTTGGGGGAGTGTGAAAACACTTCTGACACTGATGTGGCCCCCCACTGATCTAGGTGTTTGCATACGCCGAGCGTAGAAAAGCCCTCACCGACAAAGACACATTGCAAAACAACCATTATCTGAATGAAACAAACATGTTGGTCCGAGTACATGATATCTAAAGTGTTCTCTCTACTTGATTTTGAATTGAAAACAAAGTCAAACCGAACAAGATGGTGTCTTTGAAGTTTGAAAGGATCAAGGTCTTGCAAATCACTTTAGGTTAATCCGAACGAAAGCAGACACAAACATCTGGGTTCACTCAGTATGCACCTGAAGTCTGGTATTGTTTTCAGAAAGTTTGGGTGGCTGTCATCTTCCTAGGAAAAGTTTATGGTGTGTTTGGTTCTGGGCGTTGGAACATGGTTGAGGAGTGCCAATTTCAGAAATTCCAATATGTAAACACGGCCATGTAGATGGAGTGAATACGATCCGCATACCCCTGACCCTGATGCACAACTAACCCTAAAAGTCCAAAACCTGGTGTGCCAACAGTTGAAACCGTTTCTTCATACTGAAATCAGTGATGTGTACTCAGCTTTTGTCTATGACTGCCTCAGGAATGGCTTGATTGGCCACAGGAGGGGTGAATTTGTGAATTTTAATGATAGATAGATCTGGTGCATCTGGAGGAAATAGGATGACGATTCATGGGAGTCCAGAGGTGGTAATGAACAGTACCCTGGTCCAAAGAGTTGAAATGTATAATCTCTCCAATTGGGGGAGTTCACATCATCTCCAGTCTAAATGGACAGTTATCACTCCAGTCTTTGTTCAGGATGTGACACGTTGTATGACAGAGTATTAATTAGAGTTCACATTATCTCTAGTCTTAATGGACAGGTATCACTCCAGTCTATTCACAATGTGACACAATGTCTGACAAAGGGTGTATTAATAAATACACAGATATTTATACATTATAAATTTACCATAATATCCTCCCTTGGAACTATGTGTATTGACTCAAACACCTCTGTCAGGCCACATGTCAGGCACTGATTGGCAATGGAGTGGTACCTATCCATTCAGACTGCACAGGTACTACTTATTCATTGTGTATGTACTCTAATACTCTCCTATGACTCGTGTATTGACTCTTTAACACCTTTTGTCAAGCCACATGTCATGCGCTAATTGGTAATGGAGTGGTACCTGTCCATTCAGACTGTAGGTGATTTAAAATCAAATTGGGGTGGGAAACTCATCCCGTGATTTCTGAGGCGCCAGAGGTCGCCTCTGTTCCAGTTGCAAACCGGCTTGGATTTTATATGCCAACCCTATCCTCCTCTAACCTTCACTGAGGGTCAAACAGGTGGAAACATTAGCCGAAAGTGATTTTCATTTTTTGGGGGCGTGTGTAAATCACTTCTGATGCTGATGTGGTCACCCCTTGACCTCTGCGGAGGTTTGCATCGGCATAGAAAATCCTCACCAGTTGCAAACGTTAAGACTACTTGGTGGGTTGCCTAGATCTGCTGTTGTGAAACATCCCTGCTGTGGCGGTTAATGACCATGGCAGCACCATATGTGTGTGTGTGTGTGTGTGTGTGTGTGTGAGGGAGAGAGTTTGGAAATACTCCACCCTTGCTTTCTAATTTCTCTATGCTTGGAGGAATTTGGATAGGGGTGCAACTTGGGTTGAGCTCTAACTCAAAGCTAGCCTATCCAACAAAACTTTTACTTGAGTTGGGTAGGATGTCTAGGCCGGCCTCAAGTTGGGGTTGAATTTAAAACGCATACTGGAGCTAGGTCACATTGTGCTTATACAGATGTTTTTATAGGGTCAAGCTTAAGAGTCTGACTACGAAACTTTGGGAGAGATTGGTTGGGCATAGGCTAAGAAATAAAATTAAAGTATTAGGAACTGCCACTCGATTGGAGGAAAGGGATGTAAGGTTACCTCCAATTAGTTTGGATTATGCTAGAGAGATCTATTAATGAAACTAGTTCCTTGCAAAAACTGGAGAAGTTCAAAAAGAGGAAGAAAACTATCCACATGGTCTTAATTGACTTACAGAAGTATATGATAGGCTATTAAGAGAGATTTTTGGTAGACTTTGATCAAAAAAAGAAAAAGAAAAAGAGGTTTCAAGTAAATAAATTGATTTACTTAAAGGATATTTGTGGTGAAGTGATATCTGGTATTTGAACAATTGAGAATCAAACACTCTTTCAATAACAATAGATTTAGACCATGGGTCAACTTTGAGTTATTTATCCTTGCTTTAAATGTAGATCAGACGAGCTTAGTTTTACATTAGAGTATTTTATAGCATATATTATTTGCCAATGACATAGTTTTGATTAATGGGACAAGGATAAGAGTAGACGCAAGTGAGACTTGACTTATAAATAGATATTTAGAATGAAAAGTTTTTTGTTCTTTTCGTTTTTTTTTTTTTTTTAGTAGTAAAGAATAAAGAAAGTAGTAAAAAAGAGGGAGTAGGTAAGATTGAGGACAGAGAAATGACATAGGACAATCATTTACGTTATCTTGGCTTAATCTATAAGGAATATGAAACTAAAGGTGATTTTTCCATTAGAATTATAGGGGGATGGATGAAGCGGAAAGATACTTCCAAAGGGCTGAGTAATCATACATAATATTAAAATTGAACGGATTTTTTTTTATAGAACAGCTATAAGACGGTCAAGTTTTATAGATTAGAATACTTTTTTTTGATAACATAGATTAGACTATGACATCTAAGAAACAATGTATACGTAAAGTGTAGTTGAGATGGGGATGTTGAGATAGATAAATAGCAAGATTGAAAATTATAGAATATGAAATTAATGCTGTTGCAGGAACTTAGGGGTACTAATAGGCAACGGTATCAGGGAAAATCAGTTGAGATGGTTTAACGATGTGCAGTGAAGACCGGTGATGGCACGAGTCAGCAGTGACCAACGGTATAGGACCTACACCATAGGCAGGAGAAGCTGACATCAACACAGCCATTTGCGGAATGCTGCTAGGGGGATTCGACCTTAGACATCTTTCTTGGAGAGGCTCTGCTGCAACCATCTCACTCAGTCTATTAGTGAAAGTAACCTAACACTGGCTCACACCCATGGTTTAAGGCAATGGCTAAGAGACCATCAACCTGCCTTAGACCTGCACGGGAACATCATTTGCTCATCGAGTTATCAAAAAAATCTCTTTTCAGCACACTCATTTTACCAGTCTAACATAACTATATGTAAACAAGTTGGAACTTAGTTGAATGATTGTCAGGTTCTTCTGTTAGTTAGACCTTTAGGTTTCGTACCATGGACCAGGGAAAATCCCATCATCACGTCTTAGAATGGTTGTCAATTGGACCAGGCTGACTTGAAGCTTGACTTGTCTGCTTGAAGAATGGACGGGCTCCACAAGTTGAACCTGAGTTTATGGCCAACTTTTTGGTCCAAAGTGATTTTCAGGCTGAGCTCAGGCAGGCCCAGCTTGAAGTACTCGGCCGGGCCCAACTTAAAATATTGTTATATAATAGTAAAATAAATATCCTATATAATGTATATTATATAAATTACTTATATAATGTGCTTGATAATAAATGTAAACATTAAAAGTAGATGACATTCTATAAAATAAAAAAATAATAATAATCTGACAAACTGTGGAATCATCCTTTATAATAAAGCTCTTACCAAAAATTGTGTGCGAGTGGTGTAAACTGTGGAGTTCCCCTCTCTCTACCAAAAAAGAATGAAAGGAAAAAAAACATTTCTTACCAAAATTGATGTGATCGTGTGATTGATAGGTGATGTGTTTTTTATTTCTTAAACAAAATTGATACCTTTTTATTTTTTGTTGGAATTTGGTTCCTCATTTTAGACATCTATTTTTACATTTTTATACGCACATTTTTAACCTTACACATAACATGTGTCATCCTTTGGTGTAATCATTTTGAAGAGTCTGAACTTGGCCCGAAACCTATTATTTAATAATGGGCTGAGTATTGGTTGACTGTTCAAGGTTGAATTCCGGCTGAGGACGGGCTCGAGCCCATGCTTGGTATCTTTGGGCTTGACTCGGGTTGGCCTTAACCCGGCCCAATTGACAGCCCTACCTGTAAGCAACTTACCGCTAACTCATTTCCCTTTTATGAAACTTGGTTGCCAAGTAGTGTTGCAGCTTAGCTAACAAATTCACATATTATATGCAAACTTCACTAAATTTTCGAAACAATTGAAAATATAGTAAAGATTAGTATTTTTTTTTTATGAATATATAAAACATACAAATAATTAGATTTTAGAAAAAGAAGAAAATAATATCATATAGAAGATTAACTATATATGAACTCCAAAAAATAGAAACCAAGAAATAGAAAGAGAGCAGAAGAGCAAGAGTGGAAACCAACCATGACACAGATGATAACCACCATTTGAATACTCCTTTGCATTTGCCAGATTATAGAACGTTGCCTGAGCATGATTCTTTATGCTCATCAAGTTCTCATTCACAAATTCCTCTTGCTCCTGTAAGGACACCAAATCATCTTCTTTAGGTATTGACTTAATGCCATTCTCAACCGCTTCAGGACAGTCCAATACTCATCCTACGCTTACAAGACTCAAGGCCGGTATTTCCAAACCAAGACAAAGGCTTTGTCTTACAGTTTTTACACTCACTGAGGTTGAACCATTAAGTTATACTGAAGCTGCTCGTAGTCCTCATAAGGTTAAAATCATGCAAGAGCAATTTCAGTCGCTACAAAAACAGGGCACATGGGTTCTCGTACTGCACTCCCCAATTCAAAGAGTGATAGGGTAGAAGTTTACAAAAAAAGAGTCAAACGAGACTACTTATAGTTCATTATAAAGCACGTCTAGTGGCTCAAGGTTTTAATCATAACTGGGTTTGGACTTTCATGACACGTTTAATCCAACAATAAGTAACAATTCACTTGGTTCTTTCTCTAGCTTTACATTTCTGATGGCAAATCCAACATTTAGATGTAAAAAATACATTTTTTTTTTCATGGTTACATTACAAAAAAAATTTATATGGAACAGCCTAAACAGTTTGTTGATTCCTTGGTTCTAAATCATGTGTGTCCTCTACGCAAGGCAATCTATGGATTACGCAAGGCACATCGAGAATGGTATGTTAGGTTCTCGCATTTTTTGGTTACTCAAGGTTTTAATATGTGTCATTTCGATAACTCTCTTTTGGTAATGCATGCACCTTCTTCAGTCACCATTTTATTGGTATATGTTGATGAAATAAATTTTTTTTGATAGGTAAACATTATTAGTAGTTAATTTATTAATAGGTGATCATTGATGCCCTTCTTCTTGGTATATGCGTCAACTAAGATGTCTCATATCAAACTCTGAATGAAGACGGGTTTTGAACCTAGGTATGTGGTTAATTTATTGTGGCAATCAATGATGGTCAGTTTATTTCCATATTTCTACACTCTTCATTCAGAGTTTGATATGAGACATCTTGGGCAAATGAAACATTTCCTCGGTCTTGATCTCAATTATCAAAATTCAAGTGTGGTTCTTTCTCATGAATTATATGCAAGATCAATTTTGCATAGAGCTGGAATGTTGGAGTGTAAACCATGTCCGACTCCTATCTCAACAAAGAAAGTATCCCTCATGTTAGATGATACCATATTTGTTGATCTGGAGTATAGTTGAGCCTAACAATATCTAATGATCACATGACCAGATATTAGTTTTGTCATAAACTGCATTTGTCAGCGTAGTCATATCAACCTAGATTGTCTCACTTTCAAGCATTGAAAAGACTCCTAAAGCATATTCAAGGAATAATTCATTATGGTCTTCATTATACATCTAGCCCTCTATCTCTACAAGCATTTTTCAATGCAGATTGTGCAGGAAATGTCATTCACAGAAAATCTACTTGTGGATATTGTGTTTATTTTGGAGAAAACCCGATCATTTGGATTGCTAAAAAACATTAAGCCGTGTCTAGATCTTCTACCGAAGCTGAATATGGAGCACTAACAACAACAATAGCTGATTTCGTATGGATTGGTATGCAACTTCTGGAACTCAAGGTTCCTCATTATGGTTCCTACTATTTGGTGTGATAATTAATTAGTTATGGGAATTACCTCAAATCTGGTGTTCCATGTAAGAGTTAAACATATCGAATTTCACTATCATTTCATTCGGGAAAATGTAGTGAACAAGAAAATTCGGATTTAGCACATATTCACAAACAACCAGCTGATGTATTTACAAATTCTTCTTTCTTGTCAAAAGTTTATTGAGTTTAGATCCAAGTTAAGAATCCTATCAAGTCTTAACTTGAGGGGGATGTTAGATTACCTGTAAAACTAACTAACAACTAGAGGTTAGATGGAAGTTAAGAAAGCAAGAATTAACATAATCAAGTTAAACTAATTGTATTGTTATAAATGAAGAATCTTACAGTTGTATTGTATCATGAAAATATATAAATAGAGCAGCAAAGCCTTAGTAGAGACGGTCTGAGTTTTGGTTTATTCTAGAAAGTACACACACCATTGGATCCCTTGTGCCCATAACAACTACAAACATTTGCGTCTACTACATGGAAATTTTTTCCTTCCGTCCAAAGTTTAAGTTATCAAACCTCACCCACCTTGACACACAAGGGGAGGGAAAACTTCCAAAAACCAAAAAAGAGGAAGCATCGTGGAAATTAAGAAGCAGCCCTCTTTGATTAGTAGTTTCCACGTAGAAAAGAAAATACTGAAAAAGACAACAACCATGCTGGAAATTTGTTTTTATTGTGTTATAAAAATACAATCAATAAACAATAATACATAGACTTTACTTCTAAAGGTTTCCAAACCACATATTTCTTTTTTATTCTTTGTTGGCATCAACAAACTTGAAAGATTGCCACTTTCAAAATATAGATTGGAATTATTTTTATTTTTTTGGAGAGAACGAAAGTTGTTGATGTAGCTGATTTTATAATTATTCCAGATGAAGGGTTGAATAAATCATGGGAAAATATGAAAGAAGTGGGAAGTAACAAGGTACAGGGTGAAAAAGGAGTAGGCGATGACAATGAAGGGGACAATATAGTAAATGTTCTATTATTCCCATGAACCCACTTCATTATGTACTCAAAATTAATAAAAATCAGGAAAATATGATTTTCATTGATTTGATCACTGTGTTTACAATGCCTTTAGTAAGAGGTTTAAATAGATAATTGCAAAGATAAACATAGAAATTAAATAAACCTCAATCCCTACAAATCAAATCCTAATTGATAAACATAGAAACTAAATAGACTCCAATCCTTTCAAATAAAATCCTAGTTGAATAAAATCATAATCTTACTTTTATTCTCTAACAAATCTTATAATATCTTAATTTTCTTAATACTCCCCCTCAAATGTATGAGGATTTGAGAAAAATCTTCATGTGCTTGAATGCCTTGGGTTAGCATGAGTTGGAAATGTATGTCTAATCAAATTGATGGAATTGGTAGATGATGTCACTGTCTGATGCTTAATGGCTGATGACTATGAACCATGATTGAAAAGTTGTTGTACTAATGAAAAAAATTAGATGCTTTAGGCCTCTATGGGCAAAAAAAAAAAAAAAATTTGTCATAGTGTGCTAAACCATGATGGGCTTTCCTCTTACATCGCATAAGAAGTAGTCACACTATACTTGATTTCTTGGATCACAATGTATATAATATTTATACATCTTGTATGAGAAATGACAATAATACGTTGTATTGGTATGAATTCAACATAGCCACAATGTGCTTTTATCATGCATTACATGAAAATTAACAATAATATGTTGTATTGGTTTATGTTTGATTTTCTTAAGCACAACTCTTTTTTTTTTTTTTTAGAGTTCTTCACATACCGCATGAGAACTTGGAATGTATTGTCATGGGTTTGACTGACTTTCTCATGCACTTCCCTCTGTTTTTTTTTTTTTTTTTTTTTACTATCACACAATTATCACAATTAAAAGATCCCCAGAATCATGTGATAACTCCTTTTAAGATAGAGAGGGATATGCAAAAGGAGGCTTTGATAGTTTTAAAACCACTTGAAAAGATTTACTAATGCATGACTTTAATTATAAAACATCAATAACAGATGTAGACCCACCATCATCACTGATAACATGCTTGTAACCTAAATGATAATTTTCTTGAGCATCTTCAATGAGACATGACTGATATGCTACATTATAAATAAAATCTTAATAACATTGCATCAGAATTAGATAAATAATAGCAATACATCTAAATGGAGAGAGAGAGAGAGAGAGAGATGTGGGATAGATAAAGAGAGTGACTAACGAGAGAATAAGGATTAAAAATGTGAGAGCCCATCAAGCGGCAACAAAACCAAGGGTGGTGTTGTCTGCCAAAAAACAGAAACACATAAATGAATTACCAAGAACGATCGTCTAACTCTAATACCATGATAAGATTCAGAAAAATATGATTTTCATTGATTCAATCACTATGTTTACAATGCCTCTATAAGAGGTTTAAATAGATAATTGTAAAAATAAACATAAAAATTAAATAAACCACAATCCTTTCAAATCAAATCCTAATTGATAAACATACAAACTAAATAAACTCCAATCCTTTTAAATCAAATCTTAATTGAATCAAATCATAATCTTATTTTTTATTCTTTAACAAATCTAATCATATCTTAATTTCCCTAATAAAAATAATGATATCCTTCTTCCAAATTCGCTGATAGAACCAATCCTCTATCTCTAAGACCATATCAAACCCTGCACAAGGAGAAATTCCATCTTTCAAAACCGGGAGGAAGAATTGAAAAGGGGAAGATAACGAGATAGAAAAGGCTTTATTTAGTTGATGAAATTAAAATGAAGAAAACAAAAAAGAAGAAAAATTACTGTTGAAATTCTATGTTGATCCCTGTAGCTGATACATCTGCAATCATCCCAAAAGCAGTGGCTGATAAGACCATGGTGGTGCCATTTTTCGTAGGCAAGGTGAGTGAAATAAATGTGCGGTCAACAATCTCGATCTGAATTGTTTGGTCTCTGCACTTAGGCACCTCACCAAGCACTGTCTCCCACAAGAGGCCCCATTGTCCCAAATCCCCTCGCCGGCTGACGCAAACAAATTGTTGGCCGGAGACTGACTTACATCATCACCGTAACAAGCCGTTGCTAAATCCAATCCAAAAGTTAAAAAAACATATATATATATATAACAAGAATAAGTTATGAATCGAATTTAACAAACACCCTCATCGAAAACAGTTAAGAAGGTAGTTAAAACGGCTTTTACAAGGTGGGCACTTACGTACATATGGGGGATCGTATTGGGCAGCGGTGCCCACATCACCATGTGAGAAACGGTGGAGATGGGCAAAGAAGAAGAATAGTAGCCATTGAAGAAGTGGCTGAGGCTTGCACATCTTGCAGATATGTATTGAATTAAGGATGGGCTTCATTTCTATCTCACTCGTTAGGACAATTTAAAACGAGTTCGTTCTTCCAATTGCTTCATCCTATCAAGTTCCTTCTATGTGTGGTCTCCGTTACTTTACTCCAAAGTAACTAAGTAGTCCTGAACCCGTGCCAATTCACACGGACAATATAGTTCACAGGTTGTTTTTTGTTTCTGTTTTGGAGAATGATTGTCTGTTTTGAGACAGACCTCTAAAGAAGTGTCATTGATTAACACATGATGTGTTTTTGAATTTAATGTCTTTTATTGACCACCTACGTTTTCAACTGAACAAAGCAATTTTTCTGTGATAAAAATGCCTTTTGTATTGTATATGGGGGAATTATAAATCGGCTTGGCTTCTGTGAGCACAGAATCCGGGCACAATCTGTGTCGGGGGCTGAGAACACTCATATTAGCATTGAAAAGCAACCTACATTTTTTGGGGCACGTGTTTATCACTTTTCAATGCTGATGTGAGTGTTCATAGGCATTTAAACACCAATTATGCATGGATTTTGTGTACACAAAATCCAGAGTGATTATAAATGGACGTGTTGTTTTGGGGGGTAAAAGGGTCCAAAAAATGTTCAATTGAAAAAATAGGTGATCATAAAAGACTTCCAATTCAAAAACAGATCATGTGTCAGTCAATGGCAAGCCTTTAGAGGTTTGTCTCAAAATAGACAATCATCCTCCATATGCGAATTAAGTTTTTATTAAGTTGAAAATTTAAAGTTATTTTAAAAAGGAAATAATGATTAGAGAGATATTTTTAGTTAGTAAAGAGAGAGATTTTAGTTATTAAGGAGGAGATACAAAGTCACCAATTCAAAAAAGGTTTTATTTGAATGATAAACTTTAGGAAAAAGAAAAAGGATAAGGAGATATATATGAATTAAAACAAATATTTTTTTAAGAAATTAATGTATGTTGGACCTTAGTAGGTTTGGGGGTAAGACCAGGTTTGCACATTACAGGCTAGGGATGGACTTGGGTTTGGAAGAAACTCAAAAATTAAAGCCCGAGCCTAGCCTAACTTTATTTTATAAGTCCTAGGCCAAGGTCGAGCCAGCTCAAAGCACTTTAATATTATATTAAAATAAAATCTTATTAAAAAAATAAATATTTATATAAAAAATTTTAAAATATAATTTTCGATAAAAAAACGTATATAAAAATTCTATTTATCTATATGATAGAATTCGAGCATTGGGCTTTAGCATTAGGCCTTTGAGCCGTGGGTAAAAAGAATAGAAGGAGAGAGATTAAAGTGTCCATGTGGCTCAATTAAGAAATTGCACTTCTAACATTTTATGGGGAGACTCTTTGGTTTTTTTCAAAAAAATTTAAAACAAAGAAAAATATAGAAGAGTTGTCCCACGTGACACCTTGATTTTCCAGCTAAGAGTGTTAATTAGTAATTTATTGATTTTGATCTTTTGAGTTACCATCCATAGAAATAGGAGATTTTAGGAAAGAGAGAAATGAGACATAACAAACCTTGGTTTGGGTAATATGTTAGGCCTATTCCTTATTAACATGGTTTATTCTAGTTAGTTTCTTCATTGAGACTGTGCTCGTTTTGAATTTTTTATGTGGAGTACATCACCTACAACATCCAAAAGAGAGATTAAGGGATTTTCGGGCTGGACCTTAGCTCAATTTTTTTTGGAAACTATAGGCCCAAGACCAACTCTAGTTTTTTATTGGGCCTTGGGTCGGCCAAAGCCCATTCAAACTTTGTTTTTTTTTTTTTTTTTTTTTTAAATCATTGCATTCCCAAATCTAGGTTCGATTATGCACAAAGAGGGAGATATTGTAGATGATGTTGCTTATAGAATTAGAGCGGGATGGTTGAAGTGGAG
>JAOXJP010225856.1:0-11596 GCA_025762735.1 Platanus orientalis | reverse complement strand
GAATGAATCTACCACCCAGAAAGTGGTGGGAACCACAAAATTTCTTGGCACACAGCTTTGGAGCAGTTAAGGAAACCTGGAAATTACCAAAGTTGCATTAATATGAAAGTTTATTCATAATGAATGCCACAAATATATTCAATTTAGTTTCGTACTCTGTTAGATTGTTAATTGATAGGAAATACAATTAAAGAATTCTCAGAAACAAACCAGCATGTCAGGCTTAATGCCTTCTCCACCAATATCTCCTTCTTCAACATGCCACCCAGACGGAATATCTACAGACACAATAACAGGTGATTTCTGGCACTTCTGATCAAGACTGTGCAGACAAACCAACCTCTGAATGAGATCATCAAAGGGAGGCCTTGGTCTACCTGAAGAATTGAAGAACGTCGCAGTCAGATACTGGGTGTAAAAATATTGAGAACATTGCTTTCAACTATTTTGCAATATGTTGCAAGTTGAAAGCTCTAAAAGGACATGGTTGAGGTAGTAAGAATGGATTTGATGACTTATTAATGTAAAGAATTCAAAGCAATAGAAGCTAAAACCTGCCATGGGAATAACAGAAGTACGGATATGGAAATATGAGTAATAAGATTTAGGTAAATTATTAAAAATCAAATGAAATTTTATGAACGAAATCCAGCAAGTAATTAGTATCTGTGGGAATGTAAAGAAATAGGAGATGAGTTGAGATATAAAGGACATGTTACATAATCATGCACAAATTGGTTTTTTATTCCAATATGCAGTGTGCACAGTATTCGTTTTGTGCAAAATTGTTTAAAATGTATAAAATTCTATGGTCAACTAAGAAATTATTTACAAACAAAAAGATCCTAAACTACCTTATCTCAAACTTTTTTCTTTTTTTGGGAGGGTGGGGGGTATTGCAACGTCACACCATCAAGCTTTATATTACAGCAAGTCCTCAAGAGGCCCTCTCTTTTTTAAACTACCCAATCCTCTGGAATTATAGACCAATACCAATCAACCTTCTAGGTCCACTTTGTTTACTTGCTCCCTATGTAAGGCCTGGTCTCTAAAGGAACAAGACTGCTCACAGTACCATCCCATATCAAATTCTTAAGCTCCCCTCTTCCTTTAGATATTTTTTTTCATTCTCGTACTTTTTCTTTGGGGGTCATAAATTTGTTTTATTTTTCACCCCCCCCCCCCCTTCTCTAACAAAAAAAACAACTCAATAAGGTGTGATTTTTATTATCTTTTCTTTGTGGTTTGTTTCCAATGAACACTGTACTTTTTCCCATGAGACAAATCCATTCTTTTACCCCGGTTTTTCATAGTTTTTACATTTTTCTAATGCTATGAAACTTTTTTTTAATGAGAAAATAAATGCATTAATAAAAATGGAAAGAGGGAACAAGCTGTCCCCTATAAAGAAGGAAAAGAAAATTATACAAACATAAACTGTCAACACACCAAGCACCACCCTTTTTACATGGTTAATCCCGAAATAGAATTCTAATCCCTCATTATGATTGCACTCCCCCATTGATTCACACCCTTTACATCTCCTAGCCCGAAACATCAACTTTCCTTCGCTTTCCTACAAGATCTAAATGAATGGTTCTAAGTAGTCTTTAAATGCTCGGTTGTTCTATCCATTAAAGACTTCTCCCTTTGGCGTTAAGAGCTGTTGTCTTACCAATGCAAAAGGCATGCTAGGTCCAGGGGAGAAATTCAAGTCAGCCCAAATTCCTCCACTACCGCACAGCATACCTCCCAAGCATATGGGCAAATAACTCAGGAGATGGGGTATAGATTCCCCACTTTGATAGCATAACAAGGAAATATTCATGAAATGAAGGCCTCTCTTCTTGAGGTTACCCAGAGTTGATATTTCCCCCAACACCTTTGTCCAAAGGAAGAACTGGACCTTTGTTGGAACCAGCTTATACCGTACCTCCTTCCAATTTGTTTGAGAGGATGTGTAGTAGGAGTGAATGATTAGGGTTTTGTGGAGGGAATAAAGGAGAGAGAAGAAGAAGTATAGGGAGGAAATCATATGAGACTCTCTCTCTCTCTCTTTCTCACCGTGATCTTATTAGTATTTATACTTCATCTGATGGTATACCATACGATATTTTACAAAATACAATAAAAATACAAAACCACCAACATAAATGGTATTTACAATGTATGTCTGATGCAGAACTAAATGTCAAATAGTATAAAACAACCTCCACGAATCAAACAACTATTCAATGATGTAATCTGGAAAATTCAGACCTAGGGGAAAATCCATATTTTTTCCAAAAGTTGAAAAATTACTAAAATACCCCTGACGTTGTGTCAAAAAATTCCCAAACTCTAGGATTATTCACGCAGGTTCTTAGGGTACTCTCCTTAAAATTTCAAAAAATTTGAATACCCCTATCTATTTAATCTAACAATTATGTGATCAATCCAATAAAAATATATTGTAGCTGAATAGTAAAATCACGCTAAAATTTGTTCACAGCTTCATGTAGACATGGGATCTAAACCTACAGTTTTTACCTCTTATAAGTGATCCAAAGGCCTCTTGAAATCAATAAAAAACTGTCTCAAAGATTGTTCTAAACGAAGATTAAAAATTCCCAAAATCTGTCCAACACTGGATTGACGCCTGGGAGTACGTTCAACCCCTCCTATTTCCTAGGATGTAGCTGAAATCAATGAGCTCCTCTCCTATTTGGGTCGTCCAGGAATTAAGAAGGTCCCTACGACGTTTTTTTAAGAAAAGCTGAGAGATGAGAGAGCTATGTTGATTTTCGTTACTGCCTGTGTATTGTTTCTACAGAAGAAGTACTATAGCAAAATAAAAATATATATATTTGAATGTAAAAAAGAAAATTATAGAGGAAGAAAAAGAAGTGGAAGGAGGTTTAGAAGATTGGAAGAGGATTAAGAGAGAGACGATAAAAGCTAGAGAAACAAAGAGGAATATCCCAATTCGTGGGGACTTCAAATTCACGACAATAACCAATTTCCCCTCCTCCAATTACAATCTTATGCTTATATAAATAAGCACATTAACCTAATTAAGGTAAAATACCTAACTTACCCCTGCTTAATGCTTTACACGATTTAGTTTCTAAAAACCCCAAAATAAATTTAAAAAAAAAAAACTAGAAAATTACCAAAATATCTTCTAAAATCCCTAACAAACTTACACATAAACCTATGGCTTTAAAGCCTTATTACATGCTCACTCAAAGTAAAAAAGACTCTAAAATAAACTCTACCATGGACATTTTCCTGGTTTGACAAACCCTTGGTTTAGGCTTCCATAAAGGGTATGCTTTCTCCACATAGTCTAATGTTGTTGCATCAACTCCTCCCCTCTAAAAAGAACTCAACCTCGTTGAGTTAGGATGGGGTCTAAGAATACCATCACCTCTAAGAATCCAATGAAACAAGTATGATCCAGCTGTCTTCTTAAGCTTGATGTTCCCCATGTCTGGATAAGGAACTATAATCACCCTCTTCTTATCATGCAAGAAAAAATAAGTGTTTTTAAAACCACAGTGATGCACCATTCTATTATATAACCACGGCCTTCAAAGTAATATATAACATACTTTAAGTGGTAGTACATCACATAAAACTTTCTCAGTAAACCTGCCAATTTTATAAATAACCATGCAACTTTCCCGAATCTTCAGATTAGTATTGTCTACCCATGCGATTTTGTAGGGTTCAGGATGTGGTTTAGTCTTCAATCTCAACTTCTTGCAAGCTTCTTCAGACACAACATTGGTACAACTTCCTCCATCAATGACAAGTGAGCAAAGTTGTCCATTACATCGCACTCTAGTCTGGAAAATACTATTCCGACTCCAATCTTCAGAATCTTTGACTTCTTTTGTAGTCTAGACAGGGTGGAGAGCAAGCATAGGACCATCCTACTGCTCCAAACGTTGCTGTGCAAGATCATTCTCGGCTTCTACAATCATATCCTCAGTCGGCATGTACACATCTATATCCTCATCACTCTCAGATATAGTCTGCTTATCTAAAACTCCAACGACACGTTGAGGACACTGGGTAGATATATGGTTAGGACTTCCACATTTAAAACGTCATTCTACCCCCCTGATAGAAAGATTCTGACTATTTGGCTCTAGGTGGTATAGAAGTTCTGTTTAGTTTAGATGTTGTTGTAGAAGCTCCACTAGGTTGTTGCCTAGATTCTAGTTTGCCCATGGAACCACCATATGTCTGGCTCGTTGCTCTATACGAACCATCAGATAAAGCTCTCTTGGCTTGGATTCCCAAGAGTCCTTCTACCTGATAAGCAATCTGCATTGCCTCATCTAAGAAAGGTAGTCTAGAAGAACACAATCCAACCGTAACCTGAGGATGTAAACCTCGCCTGTACATAGCCACCACAATCTCATCCTCCCATATGATCTTAGCTCGTGCCAACAAGCGATAAAACTAGGATGTATACGCCTCAACTGTAGTATATCCCTACTAAACTGCATAAGCTCTAGATAAGATCTTTGTCTTTAACCCGGAATCTCAAACCATCTCTTCATGGCTACTTTCAAGTCCTCCCAATTTCTGAGAATACCCAATCTTTTATGTTCTTCCTTATAATTCTCCCACCAGATGCGATTTGTCTTTCAATTTGGCTTCAGCAAATTGTAGTCTCTTGTTCTCTGGGATATCATGCCAAGTGAAAAATGCCTCAACACCATAAATCCAGTCATGGAAAGCATCTAGATCTTGGTGTCTATAAAAATCCTGCACCTCCAACCTCACATGTCTATCCAACTCATGATGACCTGCATGATATAGATAATCCTGATCGCCACATCCACGCCTATGCTAATAAATCTTAGGCTGCTCATATTTGACCTGATCATATCTAGGCTGCTCAAGTCTATCCTGATCATATCTATGCTGCTCAAATCAAATCTAATCTAATCCTGTTTGGGATAAAAGATCTCATGTTGAGTCTAATGGCTTGTCCCAATACCATGCACACTATGAGATTGCCCTAAAGGAAGCTACTCTAACTAGTGACTATCCTTTTCCGACAGAGCTGATTGGTTACCTGTAGAAAATGCATCTAAAGGAGGCAACCTAGCCATAAACTCAACAGTCCAAAGATTGCTCCAAACGAAGATTAAAATTCCCAAAATCTGTCCAACACTAGATTGACGCCTAGGAGTACGTTCAGCCCCTCCTATTTCCTAGGATGTCACTGAAATTAAGGAGCTCCTCTCCTCTTTGGGTCGTCCAGGAATTAAGGTCCCTGCGAAGTTCTTTTTAAGAAAAGCTAAGAAATGAGAGAGCTATGTTGATTTTCATCACTGCCTATGTATCATTTCTGCAGAAGAAGTACTGTAGCAAAATAATATATACATACTCTCTCATCTCTTAGCTTTTCTTAAAAAAACTTCGCAAGGACCTTCTTAATTCCTGGACAACCCAAATAGGAGAGGAGCTCCTTAATTTCAACGACATCCTAGGAAATAGGAGGGGCTGAACGTACTCCCAACCCCTCCTATATATATATGTGTGTGTGTGTGTGTGTGAATGTAAAAAAATATATAGAGAGAGGAAGAAAAAGAAGAAGTGGAAGGAGGTTTAGAAGATTGGAAGAGGATTAAGAGAGAAAAGATAGAAGCAGAAGGAGAAACAAAAAGGAGGACTATCCCAATTCGTGGGGACTTTAAATTCACAACAATAACCAATTTCCCCTCCTCCAATTACAATCTTATGCTTATATAAATAAGCACATTAACTTAATTAAAGCAAAATACCTAACTTACCCTTGCTTAATGCCTTGCACGATTTGGCTTCTAAAAACCCCAAAATAAAATATAAAAAAAGTACCAGAAAATTACCAAAATATCTTCTAAAATCCTTAGCAAACTTACCCATAAACCTATGGCTTTAAAGCCTTGTTACATGTTCACTCAAAGTAAAAAGGACTCTAAAATAAACCCTATCATGGACATTTTCCTGGTTTCTTCTGGCTTGACAAACCCTTGGTTTAGGCTTCCATAAAGGGTATGTTTTCTCCACACAGTCTAATGTTGTTGCATCAACGCCCCTTCATATATACATATTCTCCAACACTCCCCTCAAGCTGGAGAATAGAGATCCCGCATTCCCAGCTTGCTCACAATATAAGAGAAATGAACAACATTGAGCCCCTTAAAAAGCATATCAACCAATAGTTCTTTGGTCTTAACAAATAGAGTGCAAATAGTCCCCCATTAGAGATGGTCTTTGATAAAATGCCGATGAACTTCCCTATGCTTTGTTCTATCGTGTTGCATAAGATAACGTGTGATGCTTATCATTGCCTTGTTATCACGATATAAACTCATTTTTTGTGAATAACAATTTTATTGAAGAAAGGAATGGAGAATAGAAAAAATAGCTAAAAATACAATAGAAAATAAAAGCATTACAAAGTATTCCGTATAGAATAAGAAAGAAGACAAGACGGTTCTCATAAGACCATTAGAGAGAACCCAAGAAATTCCTTTGAGATCATCACCCAAGAAACCACCTCAAAAAAGATAGAATCCACAACCTCCAATTAGTTCTTTCCTTCCAAATACCCCAACAAGCTCCATGCAAAATTCCACTCCAAGAACAATTACCATGATGCCCCAAGAAACCTTCATTCCAATGAAAAATAAGATCAATCAAGTGGCATGGCATTACCCAACTAAGTGATATTCCTGACATAAAACAGGTCCATATGAGCCTTGAGCACAATGGATCATAATAGCTCCCTAGACTCCCCATTTTTCATACAAAGAACACAAAAATTTGGAGATAATGTCATATAAGAACACAAACACAATATAGACTCATTGTTCCATACACAAGAAATTCCAAATCTAATAATAAGATTTTTAGCCATGTGAGCTGAAAAACACCATGGGTTATGGATCTAAACTCAGCCTCAACACCATAACTTGCCACAATAGTTTGCTTCTTAGTTAACCAAGTAACTAAATTGCCCCCACAAAGGTGCAATAGCTTAAAGTAGAGCATCTATCTGAAATACACCTAACCCAATCAGCATCAGTATATGCTTCCACTCGAAGATGTCCACTTCTAGTGTATAAAAGACCCTTCCTAGGACACCTTTCTAAGTACCTAAATATTCTGCAGATTGTTCCGTGAGATCTTGTGGAAGCATACATGAACTGAGTGACAACACTAACTACAAATGAATGTTTGGTTTAGTCAAGGATAGATAAATAAGATGGCTCACCAATCTCTGATATTTCCGAGCATCAATGAGACAAGCACCATCCTCTTCATTAAGCTTATGATTTGGATCAACCGGAGTATCACAAGACCTACACTATGTCAAGCCTGTCTCATAGAGAAGATCATGAACATACTTTCTCTGATAAAGGAAGATTCTTATCTTGGACCTTGATATTTCAATTCCAAAACGATAATTAAGTTGACCCAAATCCTTAATTTCAAACTCTTGTTCCAGTTGATCCTTAAGTCTTCTTACCTCCATGTCAACATTCCATGTTACTACAATGTTGTCCATGTATACAATCAAGAGTGCGTGATCAACATGACATTGTTGGTATCTATGCTTCACCATGGCACTTCTAAACCTTTTAGACCATGCTTGCGGAGATTGTTTAAGACCATAGAAGGTTATCTTCAACTTGCACACCTTTTTTGTAGCAAGCTAGTGAACAAAGCCAGAGGGGGTGCATATATGCGTCTTCCTAAAGGTCTCCATGTAAGAAGGAATTTTTACATCAAGTTGCAGCAAATGTCATCCTTAGTTGGCCACTAAAGCAATACAAACCAGTGTTTAAAAACTCCGATCGTTACTAGTTACTAGCTAGTCAATAATAACATATATTAATAATTTAGAAAATAAATACAAATACAATAAAAATATAATAATTAATATTTCCATATAGATCTAAGATGTCTTGCACATGGACACAATGGTAATTTGGAATAGAAAGATCTATTATTAAAGGAAAAAAAAATCTTGCAATTATGATATTTAAAAGAAGGGATGTGACAAGAAACCTCATATGGTTCCAATACTAATTCTTGTCAACCGGTGGTTAGTAACTTAACTAATAAAGCATGTAAGGTCATTTCAGGTCAGATTTTCTCTACAAAAAGCCAAAAAATACCAAGGCTTTTATTTATCTTTCACTTCTCTTTATTGCTTTACTCATTTCTCTCTCTCTCTCTCTCTCTCTCTCTCTCTCTCTCTCTCTCTCTCTCTCTCTCCATTGTTAAGAAGCTCTCTATAGATGATCTTCGTCTACAAAAGTTCAAACGAATTGAAGAGATGATCCACTACAATAGATCAAAACCAATTGAAGAGATGATCCTAACAATTCGAATCAATTGCATGTCTTGTAACTATTCTAGAAAATAAAATGTTGATTTTCAAAAGAATGCGTTCGGAGGAGTTTGTCATGTTTGTGTCGATGATTTGAGTGACTACCATGTCCATTGTTCCCTTTTTCTTATGTTTTAAAAATATATAATGGCATTCAAATCGAGTTACTTGTCCCGATTTCTAACAAACTCATCCGAATTCCTTGAAAAAATCAACTGAGTTATCATGCGACTAGGTTACTGATGTCACCCGAGTTTTGGCACCTAGTTAGCCAGAAACTCTACCAAGTCGAGTAACTCAACCGAGTTTTCCTAGTAACCAACAAATTTTTAAACAATAAGACAAACCCTCACAGAGTTCATTTTGGCTACTGAGGCAAAAGTTTCCTGGTAGTCAATACGATACATTTGTATATACCCTTTGACCACAAGTCTTGCTTTGTTCCTCTCCATTGAACCTTCAGATTAGTGTTTCACAGTAAACACCCATTTACAACCAACTAATAACTTTCCTCTAAAAAGATCTATCATATCCCATGTACTATTTTTCTCAAGAGCTCCCATCTCTTCCTCCATTGTAGCCTTCCAATTAGACTGAGATAAAGCCTCTAACACACTCCAAGGCATAGTTACAAAGGAAAAAGAAAAAAAAAAGTACAAAATAAAGGAGACAAAGGACTATATGAAACAAAATTGGATAGAGGATGAGTGATACTCCCTATCTTGAGAGTAATAAGGGCATCAGAATCAGTAGGGATGTCTAAAGGATTATTACTCGTTTCAAGAGGAGAATGATCTGAAAAGGAGCCGTAGTGAGGAACATGAGAATTAGGTGATTCCCTTGCTGCTGACTGCTTCTTCCTTCTCATAGGCAATTTGGGACTCATAGAGACATACTCTGAAGTGGGTCAGAAAGCTTGTGTGTACGGGCTTCAACAACAACTATGGCAGATGAAGCAAGATGATTAGTCAATTGTAGCTTACTATTCACGTCTTCGATGCCTGTAATTGATCAATATGAACCATTTCCAACCATGTGATTTGTAGATGCTACAACTTTGATATCAAGTTGGTTTCTACAACGTAAAAATAGAGAAGAAAATAAAGGGATAGAAGAAGAAGAATAAACGAGAGAGAGAGGATGGGAAATCGTATAGAGCAATTACGTTTACTCTCATATGTATTCTCTTATTTATAATGCCATTGGATATTACATAAAAAAACCCTGAAATACTTGTATGCATACATGTCCATTATATGCTACCTTATTGACTTTATTACCTTTACCCTTACATATAAAGTAACCCATACAACTCTACACCTTGGTCCTGCATCTAATTTGGTATCAGATCATCAAATCATTCCCTTTTGGTATTGCATCACCCTCTCTCCACGCCCTTTGGAGAATTGTTATAGCAGCCAAATATGGAAAGAATCAAAATGGTTGGTTGAGCAGGGAGCTAGTTGGAGCGACGGGGTGTAGAGTTTGGAAAGGCAAATTTAAAGGGGCAGACTTCCTTTTTAGATCTACCAAATTCAAAGTCAATGACAGAAAGAGGGTGCTTTTTTGGCATGATTTGTGGTGTTTAAGTGAGCCTCCCTCAACCTTATTTCCCTCATGCTATAATGTAGTTGAATGTTAATGGGTAACTATGGAGGATCATATGATCCGTTCTAGATTTTCTATTCTTGGAATATCCAGCCGAGGAGAAACCTGACTGATTAGGAGATTGAGGGAATGGGTCAATTGTTATAGCTTGTGGAGAACTACCTATCAGGGGATAAAGAGGAGGATGTCAAACTATGGGCTGGCCACATTGAAAAAGGCTTTTTTGTGAAGTTTATGTACGAGATGTTATCCTAGTCCCCAAATCTCCTTTTTCCATCTAGCTTCATATGGAGCAACCCAATTTCGTCCAAGATTTCATTTCTCATGTGGGAATTATGGTGGGACCGGGCTCCAACAATTGATAACCTTATTCGTAGATGGTTCATGATTCCTAATAGATGTTGCATGTGCCTATCAGAGGGTGAATCTTCGAATCACCTTTTTATCCATTGTTAGGTGGCTAGTGCATTATGGATCTTCTTTTTGGGCAGATTTGGAGTTCAATGGACTCATCCCCAATCTTTAAAGAGTCTCTTCTATTGCTGGCCGGCTTAGACAATGAGAAGAGGTAGTGGCAAGGAACGTGTTGTTTGGAAATTGATCCCAGCGGCTGTTTGTTGGACTATCTGGGAAGAGCGTAACAAAAGGATTTTTGAAGGGGTATCTCAACCTAGCCGGAAGCTGGTGGATTTGGTCCTATCGAAGGTGTACGACTGAATGTCCACTTCATTTGGCTCTACCAACCCTCCCTATTGGAGTTGGCTATTTGAGTGGGACTCTTGTTCTTCTCTCCACCCTAGTCGGGTATTGTTTTGTTTCTTTCTTAGCTTTTGTCTCCTTTTGTCCCTATTGAGCATTGCTCATGCTGTATAGTGGGGTCTTTGCGTGTTTGCTTTAATAAATTACCTTATCTTTCAAAAAAGAAAAAGGGGTCCATACATAGTTTGGAACATTTAGCTTAAATGAACATCAGATCTAACCTACGTTTGAAACCTTGAAGAATTGTTTGGAAATTTAGCATAAATACCAGAGACGGAAGACTCATGTTTTTAGTAACTCGGGGATGATCATATAAAATAAAAAATTTATTAGATGTACTTCAAAGAGAAAATGTGAACTTTCACTTAAGGGTAGCACCAATAAGTGAAAGATGAAGGAAAGTTAACTAAATGGTTCGGTCATATGCAACAAAGACCAATGATTGCACCAGTGAGGAGTAATATGGTGCAAGTTGATGGCTCTAAAAGGACAAGGGGAGGCAAAAAAAGACTTGGGTAGAAGTAGTAAGAAAAGACATGAGAGCTTATGACTTGACAAAAGATATGGCCCTAGATAGAGTGGAATAGTGGAAAGGGATTCATGCAGCTGACCCCAAGTAGTTGGAATAATGCTTTATTAAGTTGAGTTCAATTCATCATTTATTACATCCCTAATTCAAAACCAAACATAAAACTTTGGTTTCATTCAGATCCTTTATGGAAGATGGAATCAAATCTAGATTTAAGGCGTGAGTGAAATGTTGAAGTACATTAATTTATGTATCTCCTAACACCTTAAGGTTTTGGGAGAGTTGGTTAATTTACTATCAACATGGTATCAGAGCAG
>JAOXJP010225855.1:0-11596 GCA_025762735.1 Platanus orientalis | reverse complement strand
GTTTGAGTAGTTTATTAAGGTCGGCTCTCAACCTGACGCCACCCTCCTCCTTTATCCGAGCTTGGGACCGGCAATGTCTGAAGATACACTTGCAAAAAATCATCCTCTACAATCTTCGAAGTCCCAATAGGCCTTGTAGAACGCAATTGGGAATCGGGCCTGGAGCCTTGTCATCTTCCATTAGACTGATCACTCCTTTAACCTCATCTTCCTCAAAGGACCTTTTCAACCAAATTCCTCTGCCCCTCGGAAATTTGAGGAAACTGAATACCGTCCACCCTTGGCCTAAGACCCCAATCCTTCCCACACAGATTACGGAAGAACCTCTCAAGCTGAGACCTAATATTATGGTCCCCTTCCACCCACCCATCCTCGCACCACAAGCAATGAATCCCATTGGAGCTTTGTCTGCAACTAGCCATTTTATGGAAGAATTTGGTGTTTTTGTCACCTTCTTTCAGCCACTGAACTCTCGACTTTTGTTTCCATAACAACTATTCCATGGATAACACCCTCTCAAAGTTTTCTTTAAAGATCTGACGAGCCGCCCTGTCATCCTTGGTCAACCCTTCGTTCTCCTCTTTCTCATCTATCACCCGTATTTCCTCGACCAAATAATCCTTCCTCATTTCCACTTAGCCAAACACCTCCCTATTCCAACTCCGAAGTTTGTCACGTAGAAGCTTTAACTTCAGACGGAATTTCTATCCCGGAGGTTCTTCCACCACAAAAGACCTCCACTAGCCGGCCACTAGGTCTAAGAACCCTGGGTGAAGCAACCACATAAGTTGGAAGCGAAATGGTCTTGGACCCAAGCGAGTCGCTCCTCCTTGAAGCACCAAAGGAAAGTGATCCAATCCCAATTTAGGCAAGACCAATGCCTCCACTAGCGAAAAAGCTCCTTCCACTCCATAGAAATCAAAAAGTGATCTAACTTGCTCAGAGAGGGGGTCTCCTGAAAATTTGATCAGGTAAACCTCACCCCTGAGAGGGGAACATCCAAGAGACAATTCCTATCCACAAAGTCACCAAACATTTCCATCCCCCCTATTTTTCTTTTGCCCCGGCTCCTCTCATCGAAGAACAACACTTCATTGAAGTCACCCCCCACGCACCAAGGCAAATCACAGGCAGCCTTAAGGGAATCCAGCTCCCCCAAGAATCTAGCAAAGAGCGTCGGGTCTGTAGGTCCATAAACTGTCGTCACATGCCACAAAGAATTCTCCCCTGCCTTAGAATCCGTAAGGGACACAGAAAACGAATCAACCCTTGAATCTGTCTCAATAATCCTGTTCATGTCCCAAAAAAGGATAATTCCCCCTACTGCACCAATAGACGGCAAGAAGGTCTAGCCCGTTCTCGGAATAACACTAACCTCTGCCATCACCCTCTTGTTGACATCCTCTAGCTTAGATTCCTGGATCATCACTACTTCCGCTTTGCTCCTTAGGACCATGTCCTTAAGAAGTCTCTTTTTATCTGGACGACCTAGACCCCTCATGTTCCACGAGAGAATTCGAATCGTCATCAGTCACCTTGAACATCCCTTGCATACACCTCCCCTCCCTTCACCTCCCCTCCAATTTCGCAAATAGAGCCCAAGCTTCCTCTTCTACCCCCTCAAAAGAAAGGCCCACCACCCTACTGACCTCCCTGATTTTCTCCATCACCCACTCTGGGACATACATATCCTCCAAGTGTCGATGCCCACCACAATTCACCATGCTCAGCTCTCTCAAGGGACTGTGGTTGTGCCTCATTTTGTCTTTGTCACCACTAATCGTCTGATGGCCAAGATCTGTGGGCACAGTCACCTCTATCACCAACCCAGCTACTTCAGAATGACAAGTCTCCGGATAAATTTGCTCAATTTGTAACACTTCTTGCCCAACCATCCCTAGGGCCCCTTTTGTCTGTGCTGTATCAGGTTCATCATCTCCAATAGGAGGGGATTCGCCGTAGTGATTCTAGAGAGTCAGTGGCGAACTGCCTTCCACCCTCCCAAAACATGAAACCCAGATTTCCCTAGCATCGTGAGAACCACCAGGAATAGAAACCACCTCCTTAGTCTTGCCTCTCCCTACAGAGTCATTCGACAAAGATGGGCATGAGTTCAGAAGCCTAGGTGCATCAATTTTGGCAACCAAAGACATAATCCGATCTCAAATCCGACACCAATCGTCGTCGAACTCTGATTGTCACCCTCGGACCTAGCCTCTGGAGTCTCCACGTTCAATTTGTGATCCACGTAACTAGCCACTGGCATCGTCGAAGTCAGGTCCTCTCCGCTAGAGCCCTCCAACTCCTCAGATCCAAAACCTGTCGAAGAAGAAGGATCTTGCCTTTGATGACCCCCCGCTCACCCTTATAAACCCCATGATGAAATACCCCATCTGCCCTCCCCCCACTTCCATTCTCACGTGATGGATAGGAGTTCATTACACGAGAGTTAGATGATGAAGGTGCCTTTCCCTTTCCCAACGAAGTACCCACTCTACTTCGGGCCATGCATGACGAATTAATCCCCTTAACTCCATCCCATTTACTCCTTTGTCCCTCACACGATTGCTTCGTGATCGCCCCCTAGTTTTTACAAATTTTCAAATCCTACCCCTGAAAAAGCACAGGCCGAACTTGAAAAGGTCGATTAGTGGGCACTCTCGAACCGACAACCACTGTGTCTTCTCCGGATCTTGCTAGCCTAGCCTTATCTCCCAAACAATCCTGATTTAAATTTGAAATTGGCCCATACAGATTCGACCATGTCGCACGACCATCCACCCCCATTGGTTGTTTCCCCCTGTCAAATGGCGCCAAATCCCCATCTATAGCTAGTAACGCCGACGTTCCAATTCCCCCCATCTCCGGCACCAAATCCGGTAACCAAAGCACCTTGAATCTCTGCCCTCTGTCCACAAAGTCAATGGTTATGGGAATCAAATCCAGTTTGCATTACTTGATCTGAATATGGGCCTCCCTAAGGTCACCATTGTCACTCGAAGATGGAAACCATTTAACAAGACCACCACAAAGCCCTCCGATGGCCATAAATATTCCTTTAGTCCACAAATGGTGAGGTAGCCCAATAATCCAGATCCACCATTTCTCCACCAGGCTCCCATGTTTAATCCGGCCAAACATCGATGGAATGACCATTCGAGACTACCTAGACCTTCCGATCCACCCACAATCAACTGATCAACATCCTCCGCCTAGTGAAGAAAGAGGATGGCCCTGGAGTCTGCAATCAGGTGGATAGTCGGGTGTTCCCTATAAAGGAGAAACTCTGAGACCACCCTGCGACACTCCTCCCAACAGGGATCACCCATGAGACAACTCGCCACCACTGCTCCCCTCCAAGCTCCAGTCGAGTCATTACCGTCTGCATATAACGTGCTGATGCCCAATTTTCTATATGAGGAAATAATGGTCACTCCAATCCTGATATCGTTCCTCCATTCCCCCAAAGCCTGATGACGTTCAAAGGACGATAATGAGAAGAAGAGGCAACATTCTCCTCACCCCCAATCGCCTTACCTCTGCCCTCCAGCCGAATCTCCATCTCCTACAATAAGTCAAAGAGTGCCATGACATTCTCCCAACCGTAGCCTTTCTTCCCTTCTGGTAGGATAATAAAGTTAGCCTTTCCTTCCTCCGAAATCAGAGAGACGGACAGGAAGTGGCCTCCCCTGTTTTCCTTCCATTGAACGAGAATCACCTTTTTGCCTTCTCTTTTGGTCTTATCAAACCTCTGCTCTTTGTTCCATCCACCAATCTCCACTAGCTTTTCCAGCAGCCACAGCGCAGACTCCAAATGAACTGTGATGTAATGAAGGAAACCCCTTCCTCACTCAGAAAACTTCACGCATTTATCATTGCCCCTCCATTCTTCCTTGAAATCCAATGTTTTGGTTTCAACCACAGCTGTTCTCTTCCTCGCCGTCATGTTCTCCATTAATTATCTTTATCAAACACTTGAACAGCAAGATTGAATACACTGGGAACGACTATTGAAATATATTAAGTAAATTAACTCTAACCTCTCCTACAACCTTAGGGTTTTAGAAGAGACAGTTAATTGGTTTATTTAAGGTGGTATCAGAGCAGGTTTTAGGTTGCAAGTTCAAACCCCCCATGGACGCAATTATTCTCCCAGGCCTCGCACCTAGTTCCCCTGCAGAAATTGTCCAGGAGTATCCCTCCCGAGGGTTTGTGGGTTTGTTCAGAATCAGTTTGTGGGTTCCTGTGAGTACTAATATTCAGAATCTCACAATCATATAAAGTGGACACCTCTTCCTTTTTTTTCTTTTCTTTTGATAAGATAAACTTTATTAATGAAGGGGATAAGAAATCCCCCAAAAGAAGAGGGCAAATCCAGAGTAGTTCCATGAAAAAAACCAGAATTTTCAAACAATTGAAGGGAAACCAGTGATGGTAAATAGTTAGTTTCTAATGAGAGTTGAAAAATCAGATTCCTAAGTTGTGTTATGATCATTTTATCTAAACCCCCCAATTATATTGTATATGTGAATTAACTATCCAAAATCATCAATTAAATTTAAGTATTTCAAATGGAGTTTATAACAACTCCAAGAGCATGACTTAGCAACTGAATTAAAGAACAAGGAGAACACTTACAACTTTTCGTTCAAAAAAAAAAAAAAAAACATATCACAATCAGAGCAAAAAGATTTCCAAACTGCTCCCAAATCATAAATTTAAGCTTTCTATTTCTCAATCATTTTGCTTTCAACCTTAAGATTTTCTTGAAACGGTGGTACTACAGGATCCATACTTCGTGATCAATTGGGACCCAGAAAGTAGATTTATTAAAAAAAAAAAAAAAAGAAGCCAAAATACAAATCGAAAAAAGGAACAATCTTTGGAGAAACTTGGAAAGAAAAGCGCTAGAAAGGAGCTTACGGTCTTAGGGGGATGGAGAGAAATTTTGGTGAGGCGGGGAGGTAGTACGGACGCGTGCATGCCTCGAAGCGTTCTCCGAAGCGCCGACATCGTTCGTCACAGCCTAACAGAACGCAGGACAGGCAGAGGGGGGCACTCGCATTTAAGCGTAACCACGACTCTTTATCATACGCACTGCACTCCCGTCCTGATCCTGTAATCAGAGACGGAGTTAAAACGTTCCATTACTTCCCACACCATACTCTGGAATCCCCTCTGCCTGCATCTATTCTTGCGACTAGAGAAACCCCAATGCCCAGGGGTGGGCTTGGGCTGGGAAAGCCCAACCCGGCCCGATAAGGGTCCGGCCCTGAACTCTTTCTTAGTGCCGGGTTCGGGCTTTATCTCTGCCAGAATAGTATGCATGATACTCGGGCTGTTTCAACACATTCCAGCACTCAACAAAGTCACTGGTCCCCTCCCCCTACTGGAGTCATTAAAATCAAGGTAGATGGAGGGGTTCCAAGTGCAAGAACTGCCATCCTACACAACCGTTTGGATTCTTTCAAAGGAGGGTGACCAAACTCTTTCAGAGTTGCACAACAGAAGAAGCTGAAGCATGGGGGTTTTATATTGAGTTTAATTTGCTACAAGAGCATTTAGATACTAATATCATATTTGAAGGTGATTGTTTATCAATTGTTGAGCTTCTCAAAGAAGTAACTGACACTCATCTGTGGTGCATTAGACAAATCTTTCAAGACTAGCCATCTTCTACGATCCTCTAATTCAACACATTCCTCAAGCTAGCAACAAGGCTGCAAATTTCATGGCAACCACTGCGACTAGAAATCAAATAAATTGGATTTGGACCAGTCTAGATGTAGTGGGTAATTTTCAATCCATTGTTTCAATGTACTCTTGTACTTAGGAGAATTCTTCTAGTTGAATGAAACTTACCTTTGGCTTTCTACCCAAAAAAGTAAAAAGACTTCAGGCTATTGCACTTTAAGATTTAGGCTTGAAACAATAAGCTTGAGTTAGACAAACTGAGCTTGTCTCAATATTAAAGAGTCAAGTATATATAAGCTTGGCTTGTGATGAGCTTGGGCAGTTTGAGCCTATTCTTGTGTGATGAGCCTGAACTGAACTGGGCATAGCTTGGCTCAACTTGGCTTATTGATAGAATAACACCCCTATCTCAGGCATCTAATGCAGATGATCTTGTGGGTATGTAAATTTATTTATTTATTTATTTATTTTTATAGTCATTTTCTCTCTCTCTCTCTCTCTCTTTTCTTTGTAGGTAAGAAAAAGTATCATCTCCATTGTGGTAAAATGAGATTGAGGGAAAAATATCAACTTGCTTATTTCTGTATGCCAATGAAGAGTATTTATAATGTGCTACCATGAAATCTACCTGATTCAAGGGAGTAATTGTGTACAATAATATATGGTTACAAATCAACTAAATATTCTAATGTATCTACACAAAAAGATTAGGAAAATTATCTTTGCTAGTATAAGAAGATTAGGAAAATTCTCTTTCCTAGTATAAGAAAATTATCAGGAAAATTATCTTTCCTAGTATAAGAGAATTATCTTTCCTAATACTACCATTCAAAGTGGAGCGTAAATGTCATGAACACCCAGCTTGCGACATAATTCTCTGAATTGATCCTTGTCCAGAGGTTTAGTGAAGATGTCAGTTAGTTGTTGAGAAATAGGAACATAAGAGGTGCGAATCAGTCCAAATTGAATCTTCTCTTGAATGAGATGACAATCTATCTCAATGTGCTTTCGTACGCTCATGGAAAACAGGATTAGCTGTAATGTGAAGAGCAACCTTATTATCACAAAAGAGAAGAATGGGGTCCTTATGTATATTGTTGAGATCCTGAAAAAAATATTTCAACCATTGCAATCCCGAGCATGTCTGTGCCATAGCATGATATTCAGCCTCTGCAGACGAATAAGAGACAGTGTTTTGTTTCTTACTTTTCCAGGAAAGTGGGCTATCTCCAAGGAAGGTACATTAACCTGTTATGGATCGATGAGAAATAGTACAACTTACCTAGTCGGAATCACAATAAGTTCTTAGTTGAAGTGGATTTGAAGAGGATAAAAATATACCCTGTCTTGGGGTTCATTTGAGGTAACGAAGAAGATGGGTAGCAGCATCTATGTGAGCCTTATGAGGTTTCTGCATGAATTGGTTGAGTATATGAATAATATAGACAATATCTGGTCTCGTCATGGTTAAATAAATGAGATGACTTACAAACCTCCTATATTGAGTAGGATCTTGGAGAATGTCACCGTCAGAGGATGTAAGCTTGAGGTGTTGTTCCATTGGTGTTTCAGCAACATGACTCCCTAAGAGACCAACATCATTTAAGAGTTCAAGGGTATATTTTTGTTGGCTAGGAAAAATACCTTGTTTAGATTGAGCGATCTCTATGCTAAGAAAATATTTTAAGGGCTCGAGATCTTTGATGTAAAAATGATTGCTTAGAAAAAACTTTAAAGAGTTAATGACATTGGGATCGCTTCCTGTGATGATAATGTCGTCAACATACACCAAGACAAAGGTAGATGATGAATCGTTGATGAAAGTAAACAAAGAATAATTAGTTAGTGACTGACAAAAGCCTGCTTCTTGTAGAGAACTTGAAAATTTTGCAAACCAATTTCTTGAATCTTGTTTGAGACCATATAAAGACTTATTCAAACGACACACACGACTCCCCCCTATCAAGAAAAATCTGGTGGAATGCACATGTAAACTTCTTCATGGAGATCTCCATAGAGAAAAACATTGTGAACATCAAGTTGGTGTAAAAACCAACCTTTGATTGCTGTCACAACAAGAACACAATGCACAGTGACAAGTTTTGTAATAGGTGCAAAAGTTTTTTTGTAATCCCAACCCTCTTTTTGAGTGTAACCTTTAGCAACAAGAAGTGCCTTGTATCTTTCAATGGTGCCATTAGAATTATACTTGATTTTGTAAACCCATTTGCAACCAATGAGTTTCTTTCCAAGAGGTAATGTGCCAATATGGTGAGGGTCCAAGTTTGATTTTTCTCAAGTGCATCAATCTCAGCAAACATTGCATCACTCCACTGTGGTAGCTTAGCAGCCACTGAAAAGGTCTTGGTTATGTAGAAAAAGAAATGACAACAAGAAAAGTATGATATGAAGGAGATAACTTATCATAAGAAATAAAATTAGTTAAAGAAAAACTAGTACCTGTTTTTAAAGAAGACTGAGTGTGGATAAGACCATGGACAACATAGTCTTTGAGGTAAGAAGGAGGATTATGTGTGCTAGTGGGTTTGTGAGGGACATGAGATATGGTATTAAGAGAGGTTAGAACGTCAGATGAAAAAGGTAAAACTGCAACAACATTATGCTCAGGCATAGGTTGATCAATAATGAGTTGGGGAAGAATAGGATCATCAATGGGATGTGGAGATGGAAGATCCCAAAAAAGAAAAACAGATTCATGAAAAATCACATCACGACTAGTATAAATAGATTTATTTTCAATGTCATATATTAGATAATCCTTTTGTTTGAATGGGTATCCAACAAAAATACCAACTCGGGCACATTGGTCAAATTTATGAGAAATATGATTGGTATTATGAAAGAAACAAAGATAGCCAAAGACTTGTAAGTCGTTATAGGTGGCTTTCCTACCAAGAAAGACTTTATGCGGACTTTTGTTAAAGAGAAGTGGAGTTAGAATTTTATTAATAAGGTAAGTGGTAGCAAGGATACAATGACCCCAAAAAGAAAGATAAAGGTTAGCTTGGAAACATAGGGCTCGAGCTACCTCAAGAAGATGACGATGTTTACGTTCAACAACCCTGTTTTGTTGGGGGTACCAATGTAAGTGTGTTGGTGCACAATTCCCTTCTCCACAAATAAATTTTAAAGTTTTTTATCAAAGAATTCCAAACCATTATCAGTGCAGATCATATGAACAGATGCATTGTATTAGGTATTCACCATTGCAATATAATAATAATAATAATAATAATAATAATAATAATAATAATAATAATTGGATTTATATTTAAAATGCATCAAGTATACCCATGTGCAACGGGAAAAATCGTCAACTATTGTCAATAAATAATGAGCCCCAGATAAAGATGGTGTTTTATAACCTCTCCAAATATCACAATGAATGAGTTAGAAGGAACAAGAAGTAGATATAGAACTAGAAGGAAATGACAACCTAGATTGTTTAGTAAGTGGACAAATATGACAAGAACATTTATTAAAATTAAATGACTCTGACTGTGATAGAAATTGAAGCCGTGAAGCAGATGGATGTCCAAGATGCCAATGCTATAAGTCAAAGGTTGGCAAGTGAGCAGCAACATGAACTTGAGGGGTTTGAATGAGATAAAGCCCTTCTTACTCTTTGCCCACACCAATTGTCTTCTTCGTTGACAGGTCCTGAAAAATACAAGAATTAGGAGAAAAAAAGTGACATAAAAATTGAGAGACTTTGTTATTTGACTAACGAAAAGTAAATTATAATGAATAAAAGGGACCCAAAGAACATTGTCTAATTGAAGGGAATAAGAAAGAGAAACAAAACCCATATGAGAAATAGGAACCGAATTACCATTTGAAAGTTGAATAGGTGAAACATTATTTGTTGGAACAGATGAGGAAAAATAAAAAGGAGAAAGGGACATGTGATGTGTTGCTCCAGTGTCAATGATCCAAGTAAACAATGTGGGAAAATTAAAAGAGCAACATATGATGTTACCTGCCAAGTTGGTTGAATGCTGAGTACTTCCTTTGTCTAACAAAGATAAAATATGATTGTATTGTTCTGGAGTGATGGTGGGTGCTACCACAGTGGCCATTGCTAGATTAGAAGAAGATGATGCACTATTAACCTTGTTGCAGGGTTGCGAAAAATTCTCCATAGTAACAGAATTGGCAGACGGCTTAGGCGGGTATCCATGTAGTTTGTAGCACTTAGAAATGTAATGCCCTTGTCTACCACAATGATCAAACTTAGGGTGATACTGACCCTTTCTATGGGTATCGATATTGGACGGATCACCCATAAATTTATTTGCGGCCAACAATGCAGATGCTTCAACTTTGGAAGGAGAAACATGCAATTCACATTGTGTTTCCTTTTGCAATATAAGAGAATAGGCATGAGTCACTGAGGGTAGGAGATCCATGAGAAGAATCTGGCTATGAATGGCTTCATAAGAATCATTAAGGCGCATTAAAAATTGCATAACACGTTTTTCTTGTTGATACACTAAAAGTTCTTTTAGGGCACCACGCAAACAAGATGGAGGAGATTGATATGAAGCTAATTCATCCCATAGGCTTTTAAGCTTATTAAAATAAGCAACAAGAGGGATACTTTACTGTTGGAGAGAGGTGATAACTCATTTAATTTGAAATATACGTAGTGCATTTTTCTGAGAGAAATGATCATGAAGATCTGTCCAAACTTTGAAGGCAGTGTCAGCATAAATGACACTGTTAGCAAGATCTGATGTGATAGAATTGAGAATCCATGAGAGGACCATGTGATTGCAGCATTCCCAACGTGAGAAAGAGGAATTAGTGGCAGCAAGCCTCTTCAAGGAACCATCAATGAAGTCGGTTTTATTCTTAGCTGAAAGCGCCATACGCATGACCCGAGACCAAGTGACATAGTTATCACCAATCAGGAGTTGAGAGACAATCATAGCTCTTAGACTATCAGATGGGTGGAGAAAGTAAAGATTAGAATCAAGATCCGAAGAATTTAAAGATGAAGGAGCTATGGAGAATAAAAGTAAGAGATATGATAGACGATGGCAATGATGGATTGTTCTAACTCCTAATGCTCTGATACCATGATAAAATGAGATTGAGGGAAAAATCTCAATTTGCTTATTTCTATATACCAATGAGGAGTATTTATAATGTGTTACAATGAAATCTCCCTGATTTAAGGGAATGATTGTGTACAATAATATATGGTTACAAATCAACTAAATATTCTAATGTATTTACACAATAAGATTAGGAAAATTATCTTTCCTAGTATAAGAAGATTAGGAAAATTCTCTTTTCTTGTATGAGAAAATTATCAGGAAAATTCTTTTTCCTAGTATAAAAGAATTATCTTTCCTAATACATTGCAAATGGAGAAAAACCCCGTCAGTCTCAAGTAAATGACAAGTGTATAGTAGTAAATACATATGAAGATTCCACCTTTTGTGTATCAACCTCAACACTCCTCTGGAGAGGAAAAAAAAACACTCAACACTCTATCCCATGCTACTTATCCCTTGTTAGGCATGTATCGTGTATTGATTTGACACTCGTGGAATTTCTCTCCATTTGAATTGGAGACAAAGTTGACATTGGTAAGCAAGGGGTTAGTTAACGGATCCAAGTTAGGGGTGGGTATGGGCCAGGCCATTGTTATTTTACTAGACCTTGGGATAGGCCTCAGGACATCCCATGGCCCGCTCAAGCCTAGCTTTAGTTTTGTAATGATTGAATTCCCAATTTATCATGGCAGTGGAGACCCTATTGTTAATCTAAGTTCTTTCCCTGTTTTATGTAACCGTTTTGCTTGGTTGCTAGTTAAGTAATGGAAAGTAAAGTAAAACAGTACGGATCTTCAAAAATCCAAATGGAGTGGCTG
>JAOXJP010225854.1:0-11596 GCA_025762735.1 Platanus orientalis | reverse complement strand
CTCTCTCTCTCTCTCTACATATATATATATATAATCTCTTCCACTTTGCTTTTATTGACAATTGTAAACTTTAGATGGTATAATCTATTAAAAAAAAATTACCAGTTGCACTTTTAGCATCCAACTTGGTTACTTTTACAAGTTATAGATGCCGAAGCAAACAAGGCCATAAGGTGAATCCATTTATTCTCATCCAAACAGGTTGAAATTTTGATTAATGGATACCAATATGCCATTAAACTTAAACAACCATATCCACCTTACACAAATTGGTGACAAGTTTCCTTCCCGGGTGAAATGCTGCATGGCCTCTGGAAACATTCAACACTTGCCCATGAAATCAAATTCAGATTAGTAGACCTGTGGATTATAGTGTAACATAAAACTCTTGGTTGTTTGATTATATGCAAAATTAAATGAAATAGATACATTAACATACTAAACTACCTATATTCATTAAGGGAATATAAACTAACAGGAGAGGAAAATCTTCTAAGATGAAAATGTGTCTGTAGTGTCTATGTTGACTTATAAACTGACATGGGTTGGGGTTAAAAACGTCTAAAAACTTGTTCAGTTGAAAATGTGTTTTATCTTTTATCGTTTCGAAGTGTACTATGTACCCTAATTAGCAATTATATAGAAGAGTCAATACAATCTATTTGACTCGTAGTTTTTGGTGGTTAGTTTTCATAGGTTCACGTTTTATTCTTCTATTATTTCAAATTTTTGCATATTTTGAAATTTTAAAGATGTGCTGTCTAGGATGATGTCCAGGACACCATGAAGCTTCAAATGGAATAAAATGGGTGGGATTTTGATAAAATTTCAAAGTTTCATTCATTTTATTCCATGTGAAGCTCCACACCATCCAGAGTCTCACAGTGAGTTCCTCCTCAAACATCCAAAACCTCTTTGGCAAAATCACCATTATTTTAATTTGTTACATTACCTTTTAAGTTCAATGAGGACGTTAACCCTACGCGAGCCAATCACAGGGGAATGAATCCTTCTCAATATTCCCTTGCAGTCCAAGAACTCCTTCAGTTAGAATAAGAGAGACTGATTGAACCGACTTCATCCTAATCAACATGTGAAGCTTTTTATGTCAATAAAAAGCTGAACAAACCAGAGGAAAACCCCTTGTCATCAATTATCAACCACTGAACCATTTTTTGACAGATGACAAATTTCTCATCCCTTAGAGGTCATATATTTTCCAACACTTTACTAATTGCACTATTTTTTCAAAATTTGATCTCAAAGCAGGATTTTGGCAACTTGGTATTCACCTAGATGACATGGTCAAGTCAGCCTTTTCTATTCCCAATCATCATTACCAATGGACAATAATGTCCTTTGATTTGAAAAATGCACCATTGCATTTTTAGAAGGCCATGATTACAATATTTAAACAAATTTTGAATAACGTTTTGCTTTATATTGATGATATTTTGTTGTTTTCTTTAGATACACAATCCCACATCCAATTGTTTCATCACTTTAGGGGCATCATCCAATAGTATGGTATCATGCTCGTAGCAAAAAAAATTGTCATTGCCACTACATAAATTGATTTTCTTGAAATGCACATATTAAATGGGCAATATTCGCTGCAGCCCCACATATCTACAACACTTCAAGACTTCCCTGATAAGTTGACATCTGTCAAGCAGATCCAACAGTTTTTTGGACTTGTAAACTATATGGCCGACTTTGTCCCTCATATCACTACATATAGGAGCTGCCTTTCCAAACTCCTGAAAAAGAATGCTTCACCTTGGGAACCAAAACATACTACTACTGTCCAGTTCCTAAAGACTTGCTTTACATAGCTTCCACCTCTCTAGATTCCTGGTATAGGCCTTAGAATCCTCTAAACTGATATTAGTAACACACAATGGGGAGCCGTTCTTTATGAACAACGTCAGGGATAGAGGCACCCATGTGGCTATAAAAGTGGAACATTTTCAAATGTTGAATAGGAGTATCACTCTACATTTAAGGAGATATTTGCAGTAAAAAGAGCCATTGAAAATTTTCAATTTCATCTCATTGGCCACCATTTCATAGTAGAAATGGCTACGAGCTCTTTCCCCCAAATGTTGCAATTCAAGAAAAAATTGTTGTCTGACACCTAACTCCTTAGATGGGTAAACTAGTTCTCACAATGGGATTTTCAAACCAAAAATATCAAAGGAACCACCAATGTCCTGTAAACCTCTTAATTCCCTCATGCCCATTCCCCTTGTTTACCCATTAGATCCAATCCATGATCTCCCCTTTGAAGTCCGAACACAAACCTTCAAATTTCTTCAAGCTAAACGAAGCATTACAAATTTCCATCGTTACCTTGAAGTATCCATCTTTTAACATGGATGGATTTTCAAACATATCCCTCACCCAGATTACCCTTACCTTATCCCCCTCTTTGTCCGAAATTATTATCATATTCCCAAAGAGACCCTTTGTTATCTATGGTATTTTTTTGAAGCATACACCATTGCCTTTATCTTTGACATTCCTCGACTCTTTGCCTACCTAAATCAGTGTCTCATTAACCCAGCTCTCACCCATGATCAAGTAGGACTCATGAAATGGTTTCAATGGTTCCATCCCATCTCCACATGGCAACAATTGTTGTAAGTTCATCATGCAAAACACGTTGTCATCACCTTAAAAAATCCTACAGATGTAAACAAGGTTAATGAAGAAGAACATGTGTACTATACTCACGATTCACAAGTAGAAGTCATACAGTGCTACACATACAATCTGACCGATGAATATAATTCCCACCTGGTAAATTAGGTTGTTTTTAAGGCTAACATGTGTTCGCTCAACAACACCAACTATGTAGATATCTCAGTTATCATTACATCATATCTATTTGTGGACCCACATCATCCTATATCCCAATGACTGTTCGATAGCCTTGTAGCCTTTTTTGACCGAATTGATTCCTTGGTGATAGCTCAACAGAGTCCTCTCATTTTATCGGACATTAGGATGATGACCCGGCCGAAAGTAATAGTGACTGATCTAACATGGCAAACCAACTCACATGCACCCCACACCTCTTCACATGACTTCACGTGAAGACTACCTATATGTCAACTTAGGTGTTTATTCTGTTTTAAATCTGCTTTCAAATCCGACCAAGTTTTTGTCTATAAAAGGCTGCTTAGTTGTGTGTTTAGGCAGACTGAAAAGTTTGTTTAGATCGCCTTCTTATGCTTTCAGTAGTCTTTCTATTTCAAGTTCTTTATCTTTCTATTTCAGTTTCAGTTATTCTACATCTTATCTCTATGTTTATTGATATTGTTGTATTTTATTAAGAAAACCTGTTATTGTAGTCTGTTATTGTTATTTATACCCCTCACTTTCTATTATTGTTGTTTATATTCCATTATTGTTATTTATACCCCTCACTTTCTATTATTGTTGTTTATACCCCTCACTTGGTATCAGAGGCATGATTGGCTAGACTTCTAGTTTCTTGTATCTTATTCAAAGTTGGTACTAACAACATTTTAGCTTCACTAAGACAAGAGTACTATTTCTCATCATCCCAAACCAGTATGCGCTGTTTATTGTCATGACCAGTATTCTCTGTAGTTACCGTTTAGTCGGATCTACTACATCATAAAACTTGACAGTCACCTGAAGTATGCTCTATAGTTGTCACTTTGTCAAATCTACTACATCAGAAAAGGGTAACAAAGAAACATCAAAAAACTAGCACAAACCTAGAAACCATAGTAAACAAACAGCCCTAGAGAAACTCGACTATCAAGAAATTGATAGTGTCTCGTATGTTACTCCCTTGGGGTCTATGTTTTCAGATTAATAAAAGTACGGACCATAGAACCCCATGTGTATACTTCATGGTTGGGGAACATCTTAAAAGAAGGCCGAAGATGTTAGGCTGTTGAAAGAAACATGTAGCATAGGAGTATCCTATTCCATTTTGAATCTCATAAGGACAGTGAAGCTAAAGTAGTTAAAGGTAACAACAAAAGATCAAGATACGAGAAACATTCTTCTTTATGAAAATTCCTCAACCTTCATTTTCCTCATCTTCCTCTTTTAGATCGATCACCTCTTCAAAGTTAGAATATTTATATGAAATATAATATCTCCCAAAAGAAGCCAAAGTTCCTCCCACAGACTTCCCGCTTGTAAATCCCTACTCTCTATATGTCAAACCCACAACAGGACTGAAAAAATCCATCAAGAGGCTTATTAGCAAAAGCACTCATTCCATGGTCAAAGAATATGTTCAAGCTTCAAAATTCAACCAAAACTAAGTTCCAGCCGATGAAGCAAAACATTTTCTTCCTATTGAGTTTCCCCAAGAATATCTCTAACCATGGCTTTCCCAAGGTCTTCCTGTTGCATCTCATCTAGCCCTTTTGGACACAAGATTCACTAATTACTAACATGCAGTAGTAGGAACCATCCAGACTACTTTAAATGTTGGCACAATGTTTATCACTCTATACCCCAACTTCAATATTCCTCTTATAGACCCTCATGCGTTCAACGCATTAGCAGTCCAAGTCCAAATTATAAGTGCCCCTTAGATAACCACCTCATATGCAGCAGTTGTTCACCACCAGGTTGATTATAGAATTCAAAACCACTCTTTCGATATCCCCGTCCCTGAATTTTCACAAACAGAGGATGCATTGTTTATCAAGGTTAATATAAACAAAGTGTTTCATTGCACTTATATCCTAAGGAAGCTCACTACTGTGCAACTCCAGCTTTTATTCCCAGAAAGATGGATCACAAACTATGATAACATGCATGGAAAAATAGAAACAGTCCATTCTACAACCCCATTCTTTGTTAGAAAGAAGGATGGTAGTGTAGAAACTAGGTTCATACCTAAGAAAAAAGTAGAATCATCTTCCTCAACATTCCCCACTATGGACCATCTGATGATCCAACCAGTATCTTTTTAGCCCCCCAACTCAAAAGAACAAGTCATGCTCCAATAGTTTCAGAAAAAGTGACACCAAGCAGTTGATTGTACTTGTGATGAATGTGAAGTTGATTCCATGGAAATAGAGCTAGAACTTGAACAAAAAAGATAGCTCCACCTAATGAAGAGAAAATGGAAAAAGTCCCAGCAACAAATGCTCTAAGAGAGGCATAAACAGGGAGATCCAGAAGTTGGACTTCTTGGTGACCCTTCAGGAAAGTTTGATTATTTTGTTCTCTACCCTAGAAAGAAGAAAGAAGTTCCTGACCTTCTTCCTCTTGATAATTGGGGATCAAACCTAAATAGCAAACCCCCTCCACCTCCACCCACCTTACAACCATATTACCAAAAGGCCCTTGTACTCCTAAAAAACTTCAATCACTGTAAAACACTAAAACCCATTCACCCTGTCTTGCCTCCAAGCCAACCTATTAATTGTTTCATGTTCTCCCCAAAATCCTCATCATACCAAGAGCAGTTTCCCTCTATTGAAGATTTTGAATACCCTTAACAGAAAGTCAAACACTAGTGAAAAATAAAAAACCCTTTCATAAAGAATCCTGATGGCACAAGCAAAAGTGTTTCCCTTACAGAAGCAACACTAAACTGGCAGGTAGAAAATGCAATTATCCAAAACCACACCCTGTAAAAGATTCTTCAAATCAATAATCTCTGGCACAGACAGTCACAAAAAGTTGTCCTCCATTGACGAAATAGTTCAGAAATCAGGATCAAGATCAAAACTCTCAAGAAAGAATTATATACCATTGCTACCACTGTCAAAGAATCCCCGCTAGCATCACAACAAATTGCGAGTAAAGAAGTAAAGAAAAGGCACATTGAAATATATATATATATATAACCTAAACCTAAATAGTCATATATACTATATTGGTACAAAATACTAATAATAAGCACAAAAACAAAGACACCTCAAAAAAGAGGATATATATATATATATATACACACATTAAATTTCAAAATATTGTATTCTTATCTTAAAGGGTCAAATAGAAGATATATTTTTTTTAAACAAATATGCTCCTAACTCATTGCTCGTGTGAACTCGTAGGTATGGCATTAACTCTCTAGGAGAGAAGTCTTGGGTTGAATCTCTCCGATAGTATTCTGAAATTTGCACATGTAACGTATATTAGGGAAATAGTACGACAAGTGATGACAATGCCCAATTCACGAATCACGTTTTCCTTAGGATGATATTCGTCATCTACTATGTTTTTAAAGAAAGATACAAAGATTACAATGAGTCACATCAAATTCGTATCTTGGATAAAACGGGCCTAACCAAAGTTGTGTTGTTGATCAGCGGTTTGCAGTATTATAAGATTAACCCTTGAACACTTGAAGTTAATCTTCTAGAAATGTATACAACAAGAAATCTGTAGATCTTCTCAAAATATAGAGATCGGAAAGATGAAAGAGAGAGATTAAAAGTTCTCGAGTCTATCTTCATGTTTGTAGAAAATATAGACACCTTTAAATGTATCTGTAGACTTCATTGGCACCTGTCTTATTGAACAAACTAGTATGAATGTTTGTAGACATGTTGGTCATGTTTGCACACTTCCTCATGAATGAAGTTTCCAAAAAAATCAAGTTGTAGGTTTTTCTCAAAAGCCATTCCAATCTATCAACTTAATCGGGCTTGAGCCCCTCAATTGATCAAGCATATGCCCGATCGAGCAACCGTGAGCCCCTTGCTCGATTGGCCCATGCCCAATTGATTGGGCCTAGTTATCTTGATCGATCAGCCATAAACCTGATCGATCAAGGCTAAACTTTCAAAAAATCCAACAACGTAGGTTTTGCATTGTGACATAAGTGTATGTGGACTTGAGTCCCTATCAAAATAATTAAATAATCCAAACTAGATCCACTATGACCTTTAATGTGGCGTTGTTGTAAAAAACAAAAAACAAAAAAAAAACTCAAAAACACAAAGTAGATATGATGCAGCAACATTAGATTTTGTGGAGAAAGCCTACCCTTTATGGAAGCCTAAGCCAAGAAGAAATCAAGCAAGTGTTCTTGGTAGGTAGTGTTTTAGAGACTTTTTATTTAATTTTCAGCATGCAATAAGGCTTTTACAACCATAGATTAATGGGTTAATGTTGAGTAGTGTTTACGGGGGTATTTGAGTCAATTATGTTGTTTTTATGCAAAATTAGGGGAGAAACTAGTGTTGGTCATGTGACCAAGTAAAGGGGTATTTTAGGGAGTTAATTTGGTGTCTAAACTTTTAAAAGGGTTTAAAACCCTACTCCTGTAACAATCTAATCAAAATATGAATGGAATAAGAAATTGAATTTGAAAACCCACGAGTGGGTTGTGGCTTCTTCTTCCTTAATCTCCCTTTTCAATCTCTCCCATAATCTTTTACTCCCCTTTCTATTTTTCATCTTATTCTCTTTCATTCTTCCTTTCTTCTCTTGTTTTTATTCCCATATTCTTCTTTTCATAATTTTTTGTAGTTTTCTTATAACCTCCATTAAAACTTTTCATCACCACTCACTCATCTTTTCACCTTTGGTCAAACCCTTACACAAGGGTGTTCATACCCCTTCGGCGACCCACGTAGGGAGGATTTCTCTCTCATAAAACCCCTCCCTATTAAATAGGGAAAGGTTGAAGTAGTGGCTGGTGGTACCTTGTCTACAGCAGGCTTTTGTAGATTTTTTTTAATATTTGGGAGCAAGATTTTGAGAAGATTGCTGCACTTTTCAAGAGGCCTTGGAGTCCACTGTAAGAGGTAACAACAGTATTTTGATATCTTAATAGTTGTTGGAGTTGTGATCAATTTTTTAGGTTTCTTTATTGAAATTTTAATTAAAATATCATTACAAAAATAATCGTTTTCTAGTTCACATAGCTAGAAACATCCAAATCTGGTGAAATTTGGATGAAAGTACCCATAAGGTCTCCACAGAATACTTTCAAAAGCCTGAAAAATTCTGATGCATCAAAAGGGTATTTTAATAATTTTTCACTTTTCTAAAAAATTACTAAATTGTCATTGGGCAAAATTTTCAGACCTTGGTTTTTGAGGTTAATATTTGTTATTTGGACTCTACAGTAAGTGTTTTTCATATATTTCATATTGGGTTTCACATCATTTGGTATCAGAGCAAAGTTCCAACTAAGTCCTATCTAGTTGGGTTCCTAGGGAAATTCCTTCTTTTGTTTTCCGTTGTCCTAAAACTTCTCAAGAGCCAAGCATGGTTCACACCATTAATACTCTATCCAGTATAGTGGATGAACATAATGCAAACATTCGAGCTATAAAAAGTGATGTATAGAACCTTATACAAGAATTGGGAGCATTAGACTCTAAGTTTACATCTAGGGTGGACCAAATGCAACATGAGACATGCAAGATGTTTGTTGAGCTTATGGTCAGATTGTCTCCTTTAAATGCATCTACTACAGGTAATTAATCAGCTCTGCAAAAAAAGGGTAATCATCATCCAAAGCAACCTCCTTTAGAGCAGTTTGATAGCATGTGCATCATATTGGGACAAGTCATCAGACTCGACATGAGATCATCTATCCCAGATAGGATCAAGAGGCTAGTTTTGAACAGCTCAGATATAAGCTACATAGATGTGGCTATGGAGATCAAGATTATATGTATTTGCAAGTCATCATGAGTTGGATAAGTATGTGAGGTTGAAGGTGCATGATTTTTATGGACACCAAGATCCAAATGCTTTCCATGGCTGGATCCATAGTGTTGAGGCATTTTTCATTTGGAATGATATCCCAGAGAACAAAATACTGCAATTTGCTAAAGCCAAGTTGAAAGATGCAACCCACATCTAGTAAGAGAATATAAGGAAGAACATAGAAGGTTGGGCATTTTAAGGAATTGGGAGGACTTAAAAGCAGCTATAAAGAGACAGTTTAAGATTTTAGGGTATAAATAGAGAGTTCATCTAGAGTTTATGCAATTACAGTAGGGATCTACTATAGTTGAGGCCTACCCATCCCAATTTTATCACTTGTTGACATGAGCCAAGATCATATGGGAGGATGAGATTATGGTGGCTATGTACAGGCGAGGTTTACATCCTCAGGTTGCTACTGAATTATGTTCTTCTAGACTACCTTCCTTAGATAAGGTGGTGTAGATTGCTTATCAGGTGGAAGGACTCTTAGGAATCCAAGCTAAGAGAGCTTTATCTAATGGGTCATACAGAGCAATGAACCAGACATATGGTGGTTCCACGAACAAACCCGCATCTAGGCCACAACCTAGTGGAGCTTCTACAGTAGCATCTAAACCCAACAGAGCTTCTACACCACCTAGAGCCAAGAAGTCAGAGTCTTCTAGTCAGGGGGTAGAAGAACATGTTTTCAATGTGGAAGTCCTAAACATATATCAACCTAGTGTCTTTAGTGTGTCATCGGCATTGCAGATAAACAGACTACATCTGAGAGTGATGAGGATGTAGAGGTATACATGCCGACTGAGGATATGATTTTGGCAGCCAAGAATGATATTGCATAGCAACATTTGGAGCAGTAGGATGGTCTTATACTTGTTTTACACCCTATCTTGACTACAAAAGAAGTTAAAGATTCTGAGGATTAGAGGAGGAATAGTATTTTTCAAACTAGAGTTTGATGTAATGAACAACTTTACTCACTTGTCATTGATGGAGGAAGTTGTGCCAATGTTGTATCTGAAGAAGCTTGCAAGAAGTTGAGTTTGAAGACTGAACCACAACCTAAACCCTACAAGGTTGCATGGGTAAACAATATTAATATGAAGATTCAGAAATTGTGCATGGTTACTTATAGGATTCGCGGGTTTACTAAGCAGGTTTTATATGATATACTACCACTCAACATATGTCATATATTACTTGGAAAACCGTGGTTATATGACAGAAAAGTGCAACATTGTGGCTTCAACAATACTAATTCTTTCTTGTATGATAAGAAGAGAGTGACTATGGTTCCTTATCCAGACATGTGGAACATCAAGCTTAAAAAGATGGTTGAATCATACTTGCTTCATTAGATTCCTAGAGGTGATGGTATTCTTAGACTTCATCCTAACTCAACGGAGTTAAATTCTTTTCAGAGGGGGCATGATGGAGTTGATGCAGTAACATTAGATTTTGTAGAGAAAGCCTACCCTTTATGGAAGCCTAAGCTAAGAACTTGTTAAGCCAATAATAAATCAAGTGTCCTTGGTAGGTGGTGTTTTAGGGACTTTTTATTTAATTTTTTCAGCATGTAATAAGGCTTTTACAACCACATTGGTGGGTTAATGTTGAGTAGTGTATAAGGGGGTATTTTAGTCAATTACATTATTTTTTATGCAAAATTAAAGGGGGAACTAGTGTTAGTCGTGTAACCAAGTAAAAGGGGTATTTTAGGGAGTTTGGTGTCTAAACTTTTAAAAGGGTCTAAAACCCTACTCTTGTAATGATCTCAGCAGAATATGAATGGAATAAGAAATTGAATTTGAAAACCCACGAGTGGGTTGTGGCTTCTTCTTCTCTAATCTCTCTCTTCAATCTCATGTACTCTTTTACTCCCCTTTTTATTCTCCTTATTCTCTTTCATTCTTCATTTCTTCTCTTATTTTTATTCTCATATTCTTCTTCTTATAATTTTCTGCAGTTTTCCCATAACCTCCATTAAAACTTTTCATCACCACTCACTCATTTTTTTCACCTTTGCTCAAACCCTTACATACAAGGGTGTTCATACTCGTTGGGCAACCCACCTAGAGAGGATTTCTCTCTCATAAAACCCCTCCCTATTAAATAGGGAAAGGTTGAAGTAGTGGCTAGCGGTACCTTGTCTACAACAGGCTTTTGTGAATTTTTTTTTTTTATATTTGGGAGCAAGATTTCGAGAAGATCTCTACATTTTTCAAGAGGCCTTAGAGTCCACTATAAGAGGTAAGAACAATATTTTGATATCTTAATTGTTGCTGGAATTGTGATCAATTTTTTGAGTTTTTCTGCTAAAATTTCAGTTAAGATATCATTACATAAATAATCATTTTCTACTTCACATAGTTAGAAACATCCAAATTTGGTGAAATTTGAAGGAGAGTACTCCTAAGGTTTGCCTGGAATATTCCCAAAAGCCCGAAAAATTTTGACGAGTCAGAATGGTATTTTGATGATTTTTTTACTTTTCTAGAAAATTATTAAATTGTCATTGAATAGAATTTTCAGACCTTGGTTATCGGAGTTATTATTTATTATTTGGACTCTACAACAAGTGTTTTGCATATATTTCATACTAGGTTCTGCATCAAAAGAAGAAAGAGAAATGATCTTCTACACCCAAATTTGTCTCTCTACCCTCATTAGGTGCAAATGAATTTTGTGTAAATGGTGCCAAGGTGTGGACAATAGTGCTGAAAAGTGATAAGCATGCCCACAAGAAGTGTAAATCACTTTTTGGTGCTGATGCATCAACCCTTGGTGTTGTTTGCACGAAATTCATTTACACCTAATCCAAGCCCCCATATACACCACAACAGACATATATATATATATATATATATATATATATATATATGTGTGTGTGTGTGTGTGTGTGTGTGTGTGTGTGTGTGTG
>JAOXJP010225853.1:0-11596 GCA_025762735.1 Platanus orientalis | reverse complement strand
TAACAAACCCTAACCCAATGATTATAATTGAATCACGAACCGACGGTATAAAGTTTGAACGCCATAAAGAAGAATCCTTGATAAGTTCACAAGTTCTCTAAAGAACCAATAGAAGAAACAAACCTCACATTTTTCCATTCAATGTGATGTCTATTACAAATAGTGTATGCTATTTATAAGACATGCTATAAAGAAAAGAAAACTAACTTCGTTCCAAAATAAGAGAGTCAACCAGCAAATAAATTGGTCTAAAATTAGAAAGCAATCACGCCTAAGGAAGGTTTGAAATAGGCAAGTTAATCAACCAATTAATTGGTATGGAACTGGAAAGTCAATCAGCCTATTAATTGGTATAAAACTAGAAAGTCAATCAGCCAATTAATTGGTCTAAAATTAGAAAGCAATCAGTCATCCATGCCATTTCTAAGGAAATTGCACCCAATTAAGCAAGATCAGCCCCATCAACAGCTTGGATTAAATTTATAATGCCTTCATCTTCCTTTGGGCCAAGCTTGGAATGCCCCATTTTATAATCAACCCAAATCTTTTGAATCAGCCCATTAAGTGCTTCTTTCATCTTCTTGGATCTTGCTATAGTAATAGGCCCAACTGTAACATGCAATGGATCCTTAAATGGTGCTTGTTGATTCTCATCAATGTTGCGACTTGCAGAACATAATTTCAAAATTCATCACAAAGTTTCACACGTGTGGGTTTATACTCAACAACTCCTTCAAGTGACCTAAAGTTATACACGTTTGGGATTGGGCTCCACCACTACTAAAAATGGTACAAAGTTACGCACAAGTGGGATTATGGTATACAACTCGTAAAAATGGTATGAAGTTATGCACGTTGGGGATTGTGGTGTACAATTTTAAAATGTGGAGTAAACTATTGCTCATGTGGGCATGTAGTGCAAAACTCCATAAATTACCCAAAGCTATTACATTTGGGCCAGTGGTGCAGCACTCCTAAAAATGGTACAAAGTTACGAACAAGTGGGATTTTGGTGCACAACTATGTAATGAGCAACGAATTTTACATGTGTGGGCTTGTATTGCATAACTCCTTTAAGTGACCAAAAGCTAAACACGTTTGCACTTATGCTGCACACAACTCCTTTAAATGGCACAAAGTTACACACCAGTGGGATCATGTTGCACAACACTGAAATAAGGTATAAATATGCAGAAGTGTGGACTTGTGTTACACAATTCCTAGAAATGGTACAGAGTTATGCATGTTGATGCTTGTGGTGCACAATTTCAAAATACGAACAAAATTTTTGAACATGTGGGCTTCTAGTGCACAGCTCCTCCAAGTGACCCTAAGTTACGAACATTTGGAATTGTGGTGCACAACTCATAAAAATGGTATAAAGTTAGGCACAACTAGGATTGCGGTGCACAACTCTAAAAGATGGTAAGAAATAATGGAAATATGTGTTTGTCGTGTTCAATTTCTAAAAATGGTACAAAGTTGGGGCTTGTACCACACAATTAAAAAATTTGGTACAAAGTTTTGTTGAAGTGGGCTTCTAGTTCACCACACCTTCAAGTGACCCAAAGTTACACATGTTGAGGTTTGCGGTGCAGAACTCCGAAATATGGTATAAAGTTACGTACAAGTGGGATTGGTGCACAACTCTGAAATAAGGGACGAAGTTATGCAAGAGTGGGCTTGTGGTGCACAACACTAAAAAGTGATACGAAGTTATGCATGTAGGGACTTGCGGGGCACAATTTCAAAATTTAGTACAAAGTTTTGCAAGTGTGGGCTTGTACTACACAACTCCTTCAAGTGACCCAAAGTTATACATGTGTGGGCTTGGGGTCTACCACTACTAAAAATAGTATGAAGTTACGCACAAGTGGGATTACGGTGTACAACTCGTAAAAATGGTAGGAAGTTATGTATGTTAGGGATTGTGGTGCACAATTTTAAAATATGGAGCAAACTGTTGCTCGTGTGGGCGTGTAGTGCAAAACTCCATAAATTACCCAAAGTTATTACATTTGGGCCTGTGGTGCAGCACTCCTAAAAATGGTATAAAGTTACGAACAAGTGGGATTTTCATGCACAGCTATGTAATGAGGAACGGATTTTACATGTGTGGGCTTGTATTCCATAATTCCTTTAAGTGACCCAAAGTTAAGCACGTTTGGGCTTTTGCTGCACGCAACTCCTCTAAATGGTACAAAGTTACACACCAGTGGGATCATGCTGCACAACTCTTAAATAAGGTACGAATATGCCGAAGTGTGGACTTATGTTGCACAATTCCTGGAAATGGTACGGTGTTATACACATTGAGGCTTGTGGTGCACCATTTCAAAATTCGATAGAAATTTTTGAACAAGTGGGCTTCTAGTGCACAACTCCTCCAAGTGACCCAAAGTTACAAACAAAAATGGTACAAAGTTACGCACAAGTGGGATCGTGGTGCACAACTCTAAAATAAGGTAACAAATAATGTAAATTTATGTTTGTTGTATACAATTACTAAAAATGGTCCAGAGTTGGGGCTTATATCACACAATTTAAAAATTCAGTACAAAGTTTTGTTGAAGTGGGCTTCTAGATCACTACACCTCTAAGTGACCAAAAGTTACACATGTTTAGCTTTACGGCGCAAAACTAAAAATGGTATAATATTTCGTACAAGTGGGATTGTGGTGCACAACTCTGAAATAAGGTACGAAGTTATGCAAGCATTGGCTTTGTGGTGCACAACTCTAAAAAGTTGTACAAAGTTATGCATGTTGGGACCTGTGGAGCACAATTTCAAAATTCAGTACAACGTTTTGTACATGTGGGCTTGTACTGCAAAACTTCTTCAAGTGACCCAAAGTTATAAACGTGTGGGCTTAGGGTCTACTACTACTGAAAATGGTACGAAGTTACGCACAAGTGGGATTACGGTGTACAACTCGTAAAAATGGTACAAAGTTATGCACTTTAATGATCGTGGTGCACAATTTTAAAATATCGAGCAAACTGTTGCTCATGTGGGCGTGTAGTACAGAACTTCATAAATTACCCAAAGTTATTACATTTGGGCCTATGGTGCAGCACTCCTAAAAATGGCATAAAGTTACAAACAAGTGCGATTTTGGTGCACAACTATGTAATGAGGAGCGAATTTTACACGTGTGGGCTTGTATTGCATAACTCCTTTAAGTGACCCGAAGTTACGCATGTTTGGGCTTGTGCTACACACAACTCCTCTAAATGGTACAAAGTTACACAGCAGTTGGTTCATGCTGCATAACTCTAAAATAAGGTATGAATATGCCAAAATGTGGACTTGTGTTGCACAATTCCTGGAAATTGTACAGTGTTATGAACATTACGGCTTGTGGTGCATAATTTCAAATTTTGATAGAAATTTTTACACAATTGGGCTTCTAGTGCACAACTCCTAATGACCCAAAGTTACGAACTTTTGGGATTATGGTGCACAACTCGTAAAAATGGTACAAAGCTACGCACAAGTGGGATTGTGGTGCACAACTCTAAAATAAGGTAACAAATAATGTAAATGTGTGTTTGTGGTATACAATTACTAAAAATGGTACAGAGTTAGGGCTTGTACCACATAATTTAAAATTTTGGTACAAAGTTTTGTTGAAGTGGGCTTCTAGATCACCACACCTCCAAGTGACCAAAAGTTACACATGTTTAGCTTCGTGGTGCAGAACTAAAAATGGTGTAAAATTTCGTATAAGTGGGATTATTGTGCATAACTCTAAAATAAGGTTTGAAATTACGCAAGCTTGGGCTTATGGTGCACATCTCTAAAAAGTGGCATGAAGTTATACACATTGCGACTTGTGGAACACAATTTCAAAATTTAGAACAAAGTTTTGCACGTGTGACTTGTACGGCACAACTCCTTCAAGTGACCTAAAGTTATACATGTTTGGGCTTAGGCTCCACCACTACTAAAAATGGTACAAAGTTACGCACAAATGGGATTATGGTATACAACTCGTAAAACTTGTACGAAGTTATGCACGTTGGGGATTGTGGTGCACAATTTTAAAATGTGGAGCAAACTATCGCTCATGTAAGCGTGTAGTGCAGAACTCCATAAATTACCCAAAGCTATTACATTTGGGCTTGTGGTGCAGCACTCCTAAAAATGGTACAAAGTTACGAACAAGTGGGATTTTGGTTCACAACTATGTAATGTGGAACGAATTTTACACGTGTGGGCTTGTATTGCATAACTCCTTTAAGTGACCTAAAGTTAAGCACATTTGGGCTTATGCTGCACACAACTCCTCTAAATGGTACAAAGTTACACACCAGTGGGATCATGTTACACAACTCTGAAATAAGGTACAAATATGCTGAAGTGTGGACTTGTGTTGTGCAACTCCTGAAAATGGTACAGAGTTATGCACGTTGATGCTTGTTGTGTACAATTTCAAAATTCGAATGAAATTTTTGCACATGTGGGCTTCTAGTGCACTACTCCTCTAAGTGACCCCAAGTTACGAACATTTGGGATTGTGGTGTACAACTTATAAAAATGGTATAAAGTTATGTACAACTACGATTGTGGTGCACAACTCTAAAATATGGTAAGAAATAATGGAAATGTGTGTTTGTCATGTACAATTTTTAAAAATGGTAAAGAGTTAGGGCTTGTACTAGACAATTTAAAAATTTGGTACAAAGTTTTGTTGAAGTGGGCTTCTAGTTGACCACACCTTCAAGTGACTTAAAGTTACACATGTTGAGGTTTGCGGTGCAGAACTCCAAAATATGGTATAAAGTTACGTACAAGTGGGCTTGATGATGCACAACTCCTAAATAAGGTGCGAAGTTATGCAAGCGTGGGCTTTGTGGTGAGCAACTCTAAAAAGTGGTAGGAAGTTATGCACGTTGGGACTTATGGGGCACAATTTAAAAATTCAGTACAAAGTTTTGCACGTGTGGGATTGTACTGCATAACTCCTTCAACTGACCCAAAGTTATACACGTGTGGGCTTGGGGTCTACAACTACTAAAAATGGTATGAAGTTATGCACAAGTCGGATTACGGTGTACAACTTGTAAAAACGGTACTAGGTTATGCACGTTAGGGATCATGGTGCACAATTTTAAAATATAGAGCAAACTTTCCCTCGTGTGGGCGTGTAGTGTAGAACTCCATAAATTACCCAAAGTTATTACATTTGGGCCTATGGTGTAGCACTCTTAAAAAAGGTATAACGTTACGAAGAAGTGGGATTTTGGTGCACAACTATGCAATGAACGAATTTTACATATGTGGGCTTGTATTGCATAACTCCTTTAAGTGACCTAAAGTTAAGCACGTTTGGGCTTGTGCTGCACACAACTCCTCTAAATGGTACAAAGTTACACACCAATGGGATCATGCTGCACAACTCTAAAATAAGGTACGAATATGCCGAAGTGTTGACCTGTGTTGCATAATTCTTGGAAATGGTATGGTGTTATGCACGTTGAGGCTTGTGGTGCACAATTTCAAAATTCGATATAAATTTTTGCACAAGTGGGCTTCTAGTGCACAACTCCTTCAAGTGACCCAAAGTTACGTACATTTGGGGTTGTGGTGCACATCTCTAAAATAAGGTAACAAATAATGTAAATGTGTGTTTGTGGTGTACAATTACTAAAAATGGTACAGAGTTGGGGCTTGTACCACATAATTTAAAAATTCGGTACAAAGTTTTGTTCAAGTGGGCTCTATATCACCACACCTCCAAGTGACCAAAAGTTAGATATGTTTAGCTTTGCGGTGCAAAACTCAAAATGGTGTAAAATTTTGTACAAGTGGGATTGTGGTGCACAACTCTAAAATAAGGTATGAAATTACGCAAGCTTAGGCTTGTGGTGCACAACTCCAAAAGTGGGATGAAGTTATGCACGTTGCGACGTGTGGAGCATAATTTCAAAATTCAGTGCAAAGTTTTACACGTGTGGGCTTGTACTACACAACTCCTTCAAGTAACCCAAAGTTATACATGTTTGCGCTTGGGCTCCACCACTACTAAAAATGGTACCAAGTTTTGCACAAAAGGGATTACAGTACACAACTCGTAAAAATTGTATGAAGTTATGCATGTTGGGGATTGTGATGCATAATTTTAAAATGTGGAGCAAACTGTCACTCATGTGGGTGTGTAGTGCAGAACTCCATAAATTACCCAAAGCTATTACATTTGGACCTGTGGTGCAGTACTCCTAAAAATGGTACAAAGTTACGAATAAGTGAGATTTTGGTTCACAACTATGTAATGAAGAACAAATTTTACACGTGTGGGCTTGTATTGCATAACTCCTTCAAGTGACCCAAAGTTAAGCACATTTAGGCTTGTGCTGCACACAATCCTCTAAACGGTACAAAGTTACACACGAGTGGGATCATGCTGCACAACTCTAAAATAAGGTACAAATATGCCAAAGTGTGGACTTGTATTGCATAACTCCCAGAAATGGTACGGAGTAATGCACGTTGATTCTTTTGGTGCACAATTTCAAAATTCGAATGAAATTTTTGCACATGTGGGCTCCTAGTGCACTACTCCTCCAAGTGACCCCAAGTTAAGAACAATTGGGATCATGGTGCACAACTCATAAAAATGGTATAAAGTTACGCACAACTAGGATTGTGGTGTACAACTCTAAAATATGGTAAGAAATAGTGGAAATGTGTGTTTGTCGTGTATAATTTCTAAAAATGGTACAGACCTGGGGCTTGTACCGCATAATTTAAAATTTTGGTCCAAAATTTTGTAGAATTGGGCTCCTAGTTCACCACACCTTCAAGTGACCTAAAGTTACACATGTTGAGGTTTGCAGTGCAGAACTCCAAAATATGGTATAAAGTTACGTACAAGTGGGATTAGTGCACAACTCTGAAATAACGTACGAAGTTATGCAAGCGTGGGCTTGTGGTGCACAACTCCAAAAAGTGGTATGAAGTTATGCAAATTGGGACTTGCAGGGCATAATTTCAAAATTCAGTATAAAGTTTTACACGTGTGGGCTTGTACTGCACGACTCCATCAAGTGACCCAAAGTTATACACGTTTGCACTTGGGCTCCACCACTACTAAAAATGTACAAAGATTCACACAAGTGGGATTACAGTATACAACTCATAAAAATTGTATGAAGTTATGCACGTTGGGGATTGTGGTGCATAATTTTAAAATGTGGAGCAAACTGTCGCTCATATGGGCCTGTAGTGCAGAACTTCACAAATTACCTAAAGCTATTACATTTGGGCCTGTGGTGCAATACTCCTAAAAATGGTACAAAGTTACGAACAAGTGGGATTTTGGTTCACAACTATGTGATGAGGAACGAATTTTACACATGTGGGCTTGTATTGCATAACTCCTTCAAGTGACCCAAAGTTAAGCACGTTTAGGCTTGTGCTACACACAACTCCTCTAAATGGTACAAAGTTACACACCAATGGGATCATGCTGCACAACTCTAAAATAAGGTACAGATATACCAAAGTGTGGACTTGTGTTGCACAACTCCCAAAAATGGTATGGAGTTATGCACGTTGATTCTTGTGGTGCACAATTTCAAAATTGGAACGAAATTTTTGCACATGTGGGCCCCTGGTGCACTACTCATCCAAGTGACCCGAAGTTACGAACAATTGGGATTATGGTGCACAGCTCATAAAAATGGTATTAAGTTACGCACAACTAGGATTTTGGTGCACAACTCTAAAATATGGCAAGAAACAGTGGAAATGTGTGTTTGTCGTGTATAATTTCTAAAAATGATACAGAGTTGGGGCTTGTACCTCACAATTTAAAATTTTGGTACAAAGTTTTGTTGAAGTGGGCTTCTAGTTCACCACACCTTCAAGTGCCCAAAGTTACACATGTTGAGGTCTATGGTGCAGAACTCCGAAATATGGTATAAAGTTACGTACAAGTGGGATTAGTGCACAACTCTAAAATAACGTACGAAGTTATGCAAGCGTAGGCCTGTGATGCATAACTCCAAAAAGTGGTACAAAGTTATCCACGTTGGGACTTGTGGGGCATAATTTCAAAATTCAGTATAAAGTTTTACATGTGTGGGCTTGTATTGCACAACTCCTTCAAGTGACCCAAAGTTATACACGTGTGGGCTTGGGATCTACCACTACTAAAAATGATACGAAGTTACGCACAAGTGGGATTACGGTGTATAACTCGTAAAAATGGTACGAAGTTATGCACGATAGGAATCGTAGTGCACAATTTTAAAATATGGAGCAAACTATCGATGGTGTGGGCATGTAGTGCAGAACTCCATAAATTATCCAAAGTTATTACATTTGGGCCTGTGGTGCAGTACTCCTAAAAATGGTACAAAGTTACGAACAAGTGGGATTTTGGTGCACAACTATGTAATGAGGAACAATATTTACACATGTGGGCTTATATTGCATAACTCCTTTAAGTGACCTGAAGTTAAGCACGTTTGGGCTTGTGCTGCACACAACTCCTCTAAATGGTACAAAGTTACACATCAGTGGGATCATGCTGCACAACTCTGAAATAAGGTATAAATATGTCGAAGTGTGGACCTGTGTTGCTCAATTCTTGAAAATGGTATGGAGTTATGCATGTTGGGGCTTGTTGTGCATAATTTCAGAATTCGATAGAAATTTTTATATAGGTGGGCTTCTAATGCACAACTTCTCCATGTGACCCAAAGTTACAAACATTTGGGATTGTGGTGCACAACTCATAACAATGGTACAAAGTTACGCACAGGTGGGATTGAGGTATACAACTCTAAAATAAGGTAAGAAATAATGGAAATGTGTGTTTGTGGTGTACAATTACTAAAAATGGTATAGAGTTGGGGCTTGTACCACACAATTAAAAATTTTGGTACAAAGTTTTTTTGAAGTGGGCTTCTAGATCACCACACCTCCAAGTTGCCCAAAGTTACACATGTTTAGGTTTACGGTGCAGAACTCCTAAAAATGGTATAAAGTTAAGTACAAGTGGGATTGGTGCACAACTCTGAACTAAGGTACGAAGTTCACAAGCACGGGCTTGTGGTGCACAACTCCAAAAAGTGGTACGAAGTTATGCAAGTTGGGAATTATGGGACATAATTGCAAAATTTAGTACAAAGTTTTGCATCTGTGGGTTTGTACTACATAACTCCAAGTGAACCAAAGTTTTATACGTTTGGGCTTAGGGTCCTCCACTACTAAAAATGGTACAAAGTTACGCAAAAGTGGGATTACGGTGTACAGCTCGTAAAAATGGTACAAAGTTATGCACATTGGGGATTGTGGTGTATAATTTCGAATTTTGAAGCTAACTGTCACTCGTGTGGGCATGTAATGCAGAACTTCAAAATTACCCAAAGTTATTACATTCCTAAAAATGGTACAAAGTTATAAACAAGTGGGCTTGTGGGGCACAATTGCAAAATTTGGTAGAAAATTTTATACATGTGGGCTTATAGATCTCAATTCCTTCAAGTGCTACAAAGTTATGCACATTTGTGCCTATGGTGCATAACTATTAAAAATGCTGTAATGCTATGTACGAGTGGCGTTATGGTGTACAACCCTGAAATAAGGTACGAAGTTATGCAAGTGTGGCTTTGTGGTGCACAACAACGGAATATCATACAGAGTTATGCACATTGGGGATTGTGGTTCACATTTCAAAATTTGGTATAAAATTTTACTCGTGTGGGCTTGTATTGCATAACTCCTTCAAGTGACCCAAAGTTCTGCACGTTTGGGTTTGTGTTGCAGACAACTCCTCTAAATGGTACAAAGCTACACACCGATGAGATCGTGTTACACAACTCTGAAATAAGGTACGAATATGCATAAGGGTGGAATTGTGTTTCACAATTCTTAGAAATGATACGGAGTTAAGCACGTTGAGGCTTATGGTACACAATTTCAAAATTTGAAAGAAATGTTTGCACATGTGGGTCTTTAGAGTGCAACTCCTCCAAGTGACCCAAAGTTAGGAACATTTGGGATTATGGTGCATAACTCGTAAAAGTGCTACAAAGTTACGCAGAAGTGGGATTGTGGTGCACAAATCTAAAATAAGGAAGAAATATTGTAAATGTGTGTTTGTGGTGTACAATTATGAAAAATGGTACAGAGTTGGGGCTTGTACCACATAATTTCAAAATTTGGTACAAAGTTTTGTTGAAGTGGGCTTCTAGATCACCACACCTCCAAGTGACCAAAAGTTACACATATTTAGGTTTACAGTGTAGAACTCCTAAAAATGGTGTAAATTTTCGTACAAATGGGACTGTGGTGCACAACTCTGAAATAAGGTTTGAAATTACGCAATCTTAGGCTTGTGGTGCACAACTCCAAAAAGTGGTATGAAGTTATGCCCGTTGCGACTTGCAGAGCATAATTTCAAAATTTAGTACAAAGTTTTACACGTGTGGACTGGTACTGCACAACTCTAAAATAAGGTAAGAAATAATGGAAATGTGTTTTTCTGGTGTACAATTACAAAAAATTGTACAGAATTAGGGCTTATACCACACAATTTACAAATTCGGTACAAAGCTTTGTTGAAGTTGGCTTCTAGTTCACCACACTTCCATGTGACCTAAAGTTACGCATGTTTAGGTCTACGGTGCAGAACTCCAAAATATGGTATATAGTTACAAACAAGTGGGATTATGGTGCACAACTCTGAAATAAGGTACGAAGTTACGCAAGCATGGGCTTGTGGTGCACAACTCTAAAAAGTGGTATGGAGTTATTCACGTTGGGACTTGCGGGGTATAAAGTTTTGCATGTGTGGGCTTGTACTGCATAACTCCTTCGAGTGACCCAAAGTTTTACACGTTTGGGCTTGGACTCCACCACTACTAAAAATGGTACAAAGTTACTCACAAGTGGGATTGTGGTGTACAACTCGTAAAAATGGTACGAAGTTATGCACGTTGGGGACTATGGTGAACAATTTTTAAATTTGGAGCAAACTGTCGCTCGTGTGGGCGTGTAGTGCAGAGCTCCATAAATTACCCAAAGCTACTACATTTGGGGCTGTGGTGCAGCACTCCTAAAAATGGTACAAAGTTACGAACAAGTGGGATTTTAGTGCACAACTATGTAATGAGGAACGAATTTTACACGTGTGGGCTTGCATTGCATAACTCCATTAAGTGACCCAAAGTTAAGCACGTTTGGGCTTGTGCTGCACACAACTCCTCTAAATGGTACAAAGTTACACACTAATGGGATCATCCAGCACAACTCTGAAATAAGGAACGAATATGCCAAAGTGTGGACTTGTGTAACACAATTCCTGAAAATGGTATAGAGTTAGGCACATTGATGCTTGTGGTGTACAACAACAACAACAACAACAACAAATAGCCTTATCCCAACTATTTGGGGTCAGCTACATGAATCCTGTTCTGCCATTCCGCTCTATTTAAAGCCTTATCTACCATTAAATTACAAGCTGCCATGTCCCTCTTTACTACCTCTACCTTGGTCAATTTTGGCTTTCCTCTAGTCCTTCTAGCACCTTCAACTTGTATTGTCTCACTTTGCCTCACTGGTGCAGTCATTGGTCTTCGTTGC